>JBBCBC010000001.1:17739401-17954174 GCA_037126765.1 Stenogyne calaminthoides
ATTAATATTCTGTATTTCTGTTCTTTTTTTTTTTTTTTTTTTTCTTTTTTTTTTAAAATATGCAATATTAATATTCTGTTCTTGTTTTTATTTGTATAGATTTACATGATTATTCTAATTGAATTTAAAAATATTTGTGAAATTTGCATAGATATTCAATCTAATTTCTCAATTTAAATACAATTAATTCATTCAAACTTGTAAACCAAATGAGCCCTTACGATACTATCATATGAGGTTTAATAAAAGAGAAGGTTTTGTGTGAAATATTTCATATTAGTGTTATGTAAAATACAATATAAATAAGGTAAAAATAATCTCAAATTCTGGGTCTGGGCGGACGGGTCGGGCACGGGCAGGTAAGGGTTGTGGGCTGGTGTGGGCGCGGACGGATATATATTTATAGAAGTATATCTTTATCAAATATATGTTGTGGCCTAGTAGTTCATGTCTATTGTTAATGTATGTGGTCGTAGATTCAATTCCCACTGAGCACATAATTTATTTATTTTTGTCAAAATTGTGTGTTACATCTATGTACAAGTGTTACTACATTGTTATATTGAAAAAACTTTATATCTTACGTAACATGTAATAAAACATATCGGAACACATAAATATTCATAAGGTAACATGAGTTACAAGGTAACACATTATTGTTCATATGGTAACACATGAGTATTCACATAGTATTACGACGATATATGAACAATGTTACATATTACTAAAAAAACATGTATTACTACATGAACAAAACGTGTTACCATATGAAGAAAAACGTGTTACCACATAAATAAAACCAGTACAAGCACGAAAAGAAATTCACAGACCAAAATTACAGATTTAAAGAGCAACTTGATGTGTTACTACATGGGTAAATTGTGTGAAAACCCCCTGTGGTTTGAAAAATCGGCGCCAAACCCCCCTGTGGTTTGAAAATTGCGTGAAACCCCCTCGTGGTTTTAAAAATGTGGTGTGAAACCCCCATTTTGTCGGGATGATGGAGAGTGTACTACAATCGTCCCTTCATAAGAATTTTGGTGTTTTTTTTTCATATTTTTTTATTTAAAAATGAAAAAATTACCATCAATTAATTATATTAAGTGGGGTTTGGCTCCAAGTCTTTATATTTTTATATTTTTATAATTTTAAATTTGTATATAGTTATTTAATTATTATCTATAAAATATTGTAAAGTGACGAGATAATTTTTTTTATTCCTCTCTGTATCTAATTATTATTAATATATCATTTATATATTAATAATGAAGTTAGAAATATTAAGGAAAACAATTACATTGAAATAAAAATATTAAGTAAAAAAAAAAAGGTTTTTTGTAAACTTGGTTTTTGTCTCAATGTGTTGGTCTTAACTGATAAAATATAGTTTGATTGCAATGAAAGTCATATTTTGCTTCGATTTCATTTGCACAAGGAATGAATATTTTTTTTAATGAACGGATTATTAATATATAAATTATATACTTAATGATATATTAATAATAATTAGATACAAAGAGGAATAAAATAATTCACCTCATCACTTTACAATATTTTATAGATAATAATTAAATAACAATATAAAAATTTAAAATTATAAAAATATAAATATTTGGAGTCAAACCCCACTTAATATAATTTAATGGAGGTAATTTTTTTATTTTAAAAAAAATGTTGAAGAAAACACACCAAAATTCTCATGAAGGACGAGTGTAGTACACTATCCATCATCCCAACAAAAAATGGGGATTTCACACCACATTTTTAAAACCACAACGGAGTTTCACACCACATTTTTAAAACCACGGGGGTTTCATGCAATTTTCAAACCACAGGATGGGTTTGACATCAATTTTTCAAACCACATGGGGGTTTCACACAATTTACCCCTTACTACATGAACAAAAAAAGTTTTACCATATGAGCAAAATAATGTTACTACATGAAAAAAAATAAGTACAAACGCGAAAAAAATCTTCAGTTCAAAATTACAGATTTACAGAACTGCATGAAAAGAGTGCAGAAGGATCTGAATTTCATCACACACTTTGTGTTGAGGGGTAATCCAAACACTACACACATATTCTCTCTTCTTCTCGAATTCATACCAAAATTCAAATTGAACAACATTATTTCATCCAATAATCGGAGCGAAAAAAGAACGAACGAGGAAGAAGAAAGCTCATGAGATTCGCCAGAAGAGAAGAGGAAGAAGAGGAAATCTGACCGCGTCTGGCTGCGCGCACGAGGAAGAAGATGAAGAAGCCCATTGACCCACCAACAATTTGCCCTAAAACCCGGTTCCCCTAACCGCGAGAAAAAAAAGACTCAATTGCACATATCACTTGTATGCAATATTGCATACAAGTTTTTATCTTAATAAAATTACGATACTATCTTTTACAGGTTACATAAAATTAAAATATTATTTTTATGAACTTGTAAAATTGATACATTAAATTCTAAGTAATTTAGGCCAAATTTTAAAATATTATTTTTATATGCTTGTAAAATTGATACATTAACTTCTAAGTAATTTAGGCCAAATTTCACCGAGTGCAGTGCAGGGCAAAGTTCGACCTAAATTTATCCAACTTAAAATGTTATATCCTAATTTTACAAACTTTTAAAGAAAGTGTCTTAGTTTTGCAAGCATATAAAGATAATATCACCATCCAACCACATTGGTTGAACGCCATTGGTTAAACACATTGGCCCGAACAATTCTTACCCGAAAATCCGTACTTGCCTCCCAGTCCCAAGGAACTTCAGAGATAAAACATATTGTTCTGATGTGAGAGAGAGAGAGGGAGGATGCCTAAGAGGAGAATAGCAACACATCATATAACAAATTCTCGCATTAAACTTTCTTACCAAGAAATTCAATTTGCACTACACAAGTTCATTATACTAAATTCGTTAGACCAAAATTAGGAAAAGAATCGGCAAAAATTGTGACCAAAGCCTTCCCTTGTAAAGGCAAAATTATTACAATTCTGCACTGCTCGTCCCGTACCCAACCAGAATGATTCGATCAAGCATACTAGGCTCCAAAATTGAAGAGTTCATAGCAACCACATAAAGAGAAGAAGCGTTGATCAACTTGTTGCCACCTTCCTTCTAACAACTCTTTTCCTCCGAGCCTTGGGAGCAGGTGCACCACTCTCATCTGTTTGTCCCTGTTTGATCCCCAGAAGCCCAAGCCCAGACACAATAGCATTCTTAGATATGAACCAATTGGAAGATGATGATTCGTTCATTCCTTCTGATGGTCTACTGTAAGCTGCCTTCAACAGATCCTCTGAGTGAGCCAATGGATCAACCTCCACACCAAGCCATGCCAACCTAGACGTCTCTCCCAATTGAACGTTCATCACCCTGCATGCATTAACATTAAAAAAAATCACATTTTATGGCTTCAAAACCTAGAGTGGGTGATAGAACTTAACTGCACTTGTATTACTCGATTCAGGACTATTCAAGCTAGGCAAACGCTTCTATGCAACACTTGCACAGTGCAACTCAAGTGCATTTATAAATAGTATTAGTTGTTTTACTAAAAGGTATTAGTTGTTTTACTAAAAGGTATTAGTTGGCCATATTAGTTGTTTTCAATGAACAATATTAGTTTTTTCATTAAATAGTATTAGTTGTGCACCAGTTGCAACATAAAAAGCAACAAGGAAAATTAGAACACATACCTCAGGGCAGTGCTGAAGAACAGAGCTACTCCAATAACATCAAAGTAACTGGTGACACCTCTATCAAAACCACACAAGAGCTGATACCGCATATTAGCAAATAGACCAAGGAAAGCTCCATAGCCGAGTGCATTGGTGCTCACAGATGGAATGGTTAACGATAACCTAACAAATCAGCAGTTATGTGTGAAAAATGTTAGCTAGGAATATTAAACAAAATACAAGAATTATTAGCTAGAACATGTCCATTGTCTACCTTCCTTCTTTTTTACTCGCAGCAAGGTTTGATAGAGCACCCTGTGCAGCTCCAGTAACAGATCCCACCATGCACAATTTTGCAGCTTTGTAAAAGAAGGATTGAATTCTCTTTTGAAAGTCAAATTCTCTAAATGGGTAACTCTTTTCAAATATATTGTTTGGGAGCTTTTGCAGAGTATTTTGCAAATCGAAGTGGAAGGTATTTCCATAAGAACGACAAGGAGCAAGTGACCAAACAACCATTGCGTTGCAAGCTGTTACAGTGAGTACATTGATGAGGGCAAGATCCCACTCCTGCTTTATCCTGCATTTGAATTTTGTATGTCCATCAAGTCCAAAAAGGCAGTAAAATATACTGTATAGAATGTGTTGGCAACTTTAAAATTTACCTCTCCTTGCGATTCTTGATCTCCCACCAAACAGAACAACCAATTGTAGCTGCCTGCTCGAGCAGTAGCCGATGCAGAAATGCTGGATCTGCAATCATCCTGTTCAGATGAAGTTCAGATATATATCAGGAAACTCTAAAGACGCAGCAAATCTACAAAAATATTATACAGTACATGATACAATTAATCGTACAACAGAAATCCATATCTACATATTTAGAGGTGTTAACAATTATGAATCTCAGCGTATTATCTTATCATCATTATTTCCATCATTTAGGCACAGTTAAAAGGTATGGAGCACCAACATGTAATTAAATAGTGCAAAGTAAATAAATAGGCATGATCATACATCCAAATCACTCCGAACTTCAATGTCAAGCAACTTTAGATGAATATAAGTGAGAAACTTAACCATCTCATCAACATTATAGTTCACCAACAAATAGGCAGAAGCTATAACAAAGAGAAAACACTGCTCAAGAACATCCGAAGGATCTTGAACGGAAAAGAGACAAAATCTCCAAAGTTAAACAAACTAATCAATAACCAAAAGAATATCACAATATCTGCTATAGGATATCGAGCTAACAGACATCACCTCTTTTTGATAAAAAAATTAAACTGTATGCTTCATCAATCTAAACCTAAGCTATGAATTTCGAACTCGGAATAGCTTTGAAACTTGCAATAAATTAATGTGCGTCATAAGAAGATACTATTTGCATTCTTGGAACAAATTCAGCAGAGACATCTACGGAGTCCAGACTGTAGATGACCATTCATGACTATCATCCATAATTAGCAAAAGGCACGTGAGAGCACTTTAACATTCTCATATGCTGAACTGAACTGACCAGAATGGCTTATCCTTAAAATGTCCAAAGCAAAAAGAGCTTAAATAGCAAAAGGAATGCTAAAGAACATGATATTGTCGACCTGATTTGATTAACTGGACCCAAGAAAAATCTGAGCAGGAAAAATAAATCACTTCTGGGATATGAATTTGAGCCTAAGAAGCATCGAACCAAAATAAGCTTCAATTCATTTAGGGTATGTTTGTTTCGGGATTTAGGTGTGCGGGGGAAGTCATGACTTTAAAATCCTATGGATTTAAAAATCCTGATGAATAGTAAAAGTATGTGTTTGTTTTGAGATTTTGGTAGGGTGAGACTTTTGTTTTATGTCAAATCAATATGAAATAATGATTAATGTGGTATTATTATATTGTATTGGGTGAGAGAAAAGTAGGAGAGGGAATAAGTGGGTGGAAGAAAAGTAGTGATATGATTGTATTAAATTTTATGAAAATAGGTGTATAGGTATATTTTATGGTAGTGAATTTGAAAACTGGATGTGGAAATCCCCAACTAGTATGTGACTTGGATCGCAAAGTCCTAAGTCCATCCGGGTGATAACCTATAAAACCTATTAATAAAACCTACAAATAACCTATAAAACCTATTAATATCCTTACAATCACACGCAACAAAAATATAATAATGCATAACTTTAAATCCCACCCTACTCAAAAACCCCTGAATTTCAGAAACCGGTTTTTAAAAGTCATTTAAAACCCAAAACAAACACAAAAATATAATAATGCATAACTTTAAATCCCACCCTACTCAAAAAACCCCTAAATTTCAGAAATCGGTTTTTAAAAGTCATTTAAAACCCAAAACAACTTGTTTTGGGTTTTAAATGACTTTTAAAAACCGATTTCTGAAATTCAGGGGTTTTTGAGTAGGGTGGGATTTAAAGTTATGCATTATTATATTTTTGTTGCGTGTGATTGTAAGGATATTAATAGGTTTTATAGGTTATTTGTAGGATTAGGTTTTATTAATAGGTTTTATAGGTTATTTGTAGGATTAGGTTTTTAATAACAAGATTTTAAAAACCCAAACCTAGAATAGGTTTTAAATTTCAAAACCCAAAACAAACATACCCTTAAGTAGTTATGACGTTCAATCTATTCTATAGGAAATTCTGTCAGCTAAAACATGTGTTATAATCCTGTGAAGTGTTAGGGTCTGTTTAAAAGAGGTCTTCATCAAGCTTCAAACTATATCATTGCTCTACATGAACTAGATGAGAAGCCAGAAATTAGAAAACCAAAATATTAGATCGAATTTAGATTCAGGGATTTTTAAGCCACAGTATAAAACTTAAGCCACCATGAGACCTTGGCTTAAAAAGTCAATTTGTCAGAGCAAGCTAAAATAGATCTATTTCTTTTTTGCTCCAGAAAAATTAAAGTTAGTGATAAATGTATGATATCTTTATCCACACTGGCAAGTAAGCCATAAGCAATCCAACAAATAGTTTTTATTTCGTATTGTGTTTTTGATGATTTTGAACCAATTTCAATGTTTTTAAAACCATGCACATAAATATGATATCCGTTCAATGATGCAGTACAGGGTGCACTAGTTAATACCACCATATTATTAGTTTTAAGATGCTAGCAAACCCAAAAAGTGCCCTTTTAAGCAAAGATAACAACTTTTCCTGTCCAAAGACAAGACAGTTTTTCAACTACAAAATATAATGTTAACTAAACGGCCACTAGCACAGGGATGACCAGAGAAGACATGGCTAGAAGTGATACGCAAAGATTTAGAGATTAAGAGGCTTAATGAAGATTTACTTAGAGAGAGAGAGGCGCGTGGAGAAGACACGCAACCCAACTTGATTCTATTATTGGTTCATGTAGCCTACCCCAATATTTGGGATCAAAGGCTCATTTTACACTAAACTTCCACTACGAGAAACTAGCTTATGATCCTCAATGGAAGTTGTAAATATATACAATCCTTGAGAAATATACACTACCACACCTAATTCAGGTTAACTTCTACAACTTTCTGATCATCACTTATATTTAAAACTTAAGAAGAAACACATTACATGTGTTTTGAGAGTCAAGAAACTGAAGCAGAAAGAACCAAATTCAAGGTAGAAAAGTTCAGAATACATGGAAAAAGTTCAATTGAGTAATAATATATTTAGTGATGCTATTAATTGATTGAATTTAAAAAAAAAAAAAATTCAAATATTTTTGGCCTCAATATTTTCAAGGTGGAAGTATAAAATTCACCTTCCAATAAATGCTCTTGAGATTCCCTGTGGAAGCGATCGAGAAATGAACCTCTCTGTGGTAGGTCTGGCGTTGATTGCCAGAAACCTAACCATTTGAGCGGAGCTGACCAAACCCTAGAGCCATTTTGACATTAGATCCAATTCAGGAGGGAAGGAAAAGAAGAGGTAAGGGAATTGCAAAGTTACCATCTCATACGCTTGACGAAATCCAGCAGGCAAATCCATAATTGTCTTTTGCCACTCATTTAATACAGCATCGACAAATTTTCGGTCAAATAACTGTATGGAAAAAGTGTTAAACTACACGTGTACCAGCTAAAACTGTGAAAAGATAACTACCAGAGGAAAAAGAATATATGTACATTATCAGATTAAAATTGCTGAATGATTACAACCAGAAGAAAACAAAAATTACTGGCACATGAGTGTGTGCGTGCGCGTAGCCGCAGAGAGCATTTTATTACCTCGCCCAGAATGATCCTTCTCCTAAATAATCCACCCTCGTCCCCGTCATCACCCTCATCAAAATTGTCGAAGTAATCATCATCATCACCACCATCATCACCTCCATCACCACCACCATGACTAAGGCCCTTTCCAATGTTGCCACCTCCTCCCCCAGTAGAAAGCTGCCATATTGAATAAAGAAGAATCAAATGTTAGCTGGGAATGGACGTATGTGTAATATAAACTAAAGTTAATGTAATCTGGCAATTTAAAGCAAACACAGAAGGCATAAAAATTGCTAAAGTATGGTCCTTTGTGTATCCAGTAATTTCATTTTGGTCCTCTTTACTAATAATCCTATAATGGTCTTTCAGATTAAATCATTATCATTGTTAAATACCAAAAACCTAATAATTTAGAAGTTCATGGTGCAGAAATTAACTACTCAATTGCATCAAGCATCCAATGATCTCTGACAATAGAAATTGGAGTTCAGCACAGAGTAGCCAAAAAATAATACTAGTTATATTAACCATCACTGCTAACAGAACAAGTTAAATCCCAACACTCAAATCCATAAACCACAAATGCTATCCAGTCAAATTAAGCAATTTTCTCTAGAAGTTGAATACTTTGTCAATTGGTCGAGGAATGCAAAGGAAAAAGAACATTTCAAGCCTAATTCGCTATAGATGTTTTCCTTATCCATCATGTGCCCTAAGCTATGGAACTCAATACCAGTCATTAGGATAATACAACCAAATCAGTATGATATGTTTTACTATATTCCCCTTGAATTAATAAACTAAAATCACCTTCAATCTCTCAATACTCTTTCTAGTAGTGAGTGGATACATACCTCAGGACTAGACTTGGTTTGCTTCTGGGTCATATCAAGCTTCGATTTCTCCAAAGTGACGGTACCAAACGCGCCGTATTGCCCTCCTTTCATCGTTGGGCCAAAATCTGCAGAGCTGGACGGAGTTGACGAGGGAGCATCAGGAGACGCCTGAAAGCACCGCTCGAGGCTAGCAATAGCATCGCCGTCAACCACGGACGAAGATGATGCTCTGATAAATAGAAAATTCTTACGCCACCTACCGGACACCGGCGGCGAAACAGGACAGCGGAAAACGGTTGTGGTGGGCAGTAAGAGCTTGGATGATAAGGTTTTGGTTTTAGGGGTTGGCGCAAGGGGCATAATCTGAGCAGTTTGGAACACTGAATGAGACATTCTTCTTTTGTTTAACCTCCTCTTTCTTCTGTAATTCCTTGGATTGGGTTTTGAATTGATAGATTAGGGTTTATCTTTTCATGGAGAAATGGATTGGGATTTGTCTCGAGTTTTTTTGTTGGTATTTTCTCCCTGTTGGAGAGGGGAGAGAGACCAAAGAGAGAGAGGAGGAGAATAGGGGTGAGGATGAAGTTAAGGTTGATTGAAAACGCGCCGACTATGCGACAAACTCAGTTAAGACTCAGTTCACGAGTCGACCCGGTCCCGAGTTGGAGTTTGGTAAGCGAATGCGTGTGTATAATATTTTTATTTAATTTAATTTTTAAAGGGAAAGAAAAGGTAAAAACTTTGTTTAATTTTATGTGAATCTACCTCTTCCATCTCATATTAACTTGCACACATAATTAAATGTATAAAATAAAAAATAAATTGACTTATGTGTATATGTAGGTTGAAAAGTAATACTAACATTTTATGTAAAATTATATATAGTATGAGGATGAAATTTATAAAGAACTTTCTATAATTGGGGTGCATGTTATTTTGGGGCATTCGAATAAAGAAAGTGTGCAAATTATTATGGGATTGAGTTGTATTTAAAATATCATGATTGATATACTCCTTTCATCTAAAAAAAAATTATTGTCTTGTCTTAAAATTGTAGTTTTTTTAATTTGGCATACTTTATCTAAAATGCTCATATTTATTATATATTAGAATACAATATTTTTTTTTCCGTCAAAAAAAAAAAAAGAATACAATATTTTTTGTTATTCAATAAATAAAAGTATATCAGAAATTTTATAGGTAAATTTCACAATTTTAAGCATAATGATGATATTTTAAACATAATAATGATGATTTTTTTTTTTGCATGTACACTATTACTATTATATATATGAAGTGTTACTATTTAAAAATTAAACATTAACATTTTTTTGCTTTTTTTTGTGATCAAATTGATGACTCGAACCGACCAATTATCTTCTGAACATAAATAGTGGTACTCTAACCACTTGAGTTATCTCACTTTGTTAACAGTAATGTTTTATACACATAATAATGACACTATATATGCAACGTAGTGACACTAAAAAAAAGTTGGCAAACTCAAGGGTGAACAAGTTTCATACTATGAAATTTATTTTTAATTCACGGGCATGTGAACCTATCCAGTGTATGATACGAGTTAAGTTTAATGAGTTAGAAAAATGTGTTGAAGTGAATGAAATATGTCAAATAATTCAAGTTCATAGTATGAAACTTATTTATGAAAAACCAACTAAAAAAAGTTTACATTTAGCACATGACCCCACTCCTCTTTTTTGACTGAAAAATTACTTTTCTAACAGGAATACCTATTTTATTTGGAATAATCATTCTTATGAATACTAATCCTTCTTATACCTCATTGTTCTTTACATTCTCATTCTCATGCTTTAAGGAAGGTGTGATAACAAAAATCAGTTAAAGAAATAAATGGGAAAGTAACGGCTTAGAGCAACTCCAACCGAAGATTTCGCTATTTTTTGCACTAAAATAAAATATTCTATAAAGATTTTTTATTAATAATTTTTTTATATTATATTATATTATATTTATAATGTATTTGTATACCTATAAGTTTTTTTTTTTTTTTTTTTTTTATCTATTTGTAGTAACTTCATGTAACCGTTTTCATTATTGTAATATTTGCATCATTTTATTATGTAAATTTATTTTATCTTTTCAATTTATGTGTAGTATTTTAATTCATAACATATTATTTTTTTAAAATTGAGATATTTTTTGAAATTAACTATACTAATTATTTTTTTATTAATTGAATACAATAATAATTAATTTTTTTAATATTAAGTAGAAATAATAAATAAATTATATAATATCACACACCTTATTCTAGTTTTATCCACATAGAAAATAGTTAAATCAATTAAAAAAAAGTAGCACACAGATTCATCTGCGGTTAGGGACGGACCCAGAAAATTTTCACTGTGGGGGACACAAATGAAGTACAAAATATAAGCATTAAAAAATGAGATAATGAGAAGAGGGATCTGAGAACTTTTTATCCGCTACATTGTTAGAGGGTACCCTATGCAAAAAATGTTTAGGTCTTTTATATTCTGTATAAAAAAAATATATTAATTATTAGAAAAAAAATTGTATAGACCTGATTCATGCTATGAACCTTGTTTTTAATTTATGACATTTGATCCTACCCAGGGTATAATACGGGTCAAGTTTAGTGATTTAGAAAAAATGTGTTGAAAATTAGTAAAATTGATCAAATAATTCAAATTTATAGTATGGATCTGGTTAATGGGAGACCAACTCTAATTATTATAAATATAATTTTATTGATTATATAAATTAAAAGAACAAATAAATGTTCTAATTTATTAATTACTTAAATATTAACCATGCAAATTAAATGAATAAAAATTAAAATAGAAAATAAATGTTCAAAAACATAAAATTAGGGAATTGTTGGGTTTTGAACACAACACCATAGCCTATTAAAGAAGGCACCCATAGCCTATTAAAGAAGGCGCATGACTAGAGATGTTAAACGGGTCAGCCCTAACCCATTAGGGCCAGCCCTGTAGGGCCACAGGTCTAAACGGGTTAGGGCCTTAGCGGTTCACTTTTAAACGGGCTATTAAGAGCCGTAACCTAACCCTAACCTAGCGGATCTCGGACTAAATAGGCGGGATACACCATTTTTTTCTTTTTTAAATACAATTTAAATGCATATGATCACAAGTCAACTATCACAAGTTCACAATTTAAGTACTTAACTCTAATCATAAAAAAGTCCAATAGATATTATAGAACAAAATAAGTCCAAAGCAATGTAAAATTAATGGACGTCTCTCTTTATATTACGAAATTTATAATATATATATATATATATATATATATGAAATATATATAATATATTTTTTTTATCAGGATACCTAAAACATTTTTTGATCCAGGTAATTAGCTTCAGTGGGATTCATTTTTTCATATTTCATTCTTTAAAACTTGGAATGGCAGTTGATTGAGCTTTTATCTATTCAAGCTCCTGCACGGCTGCACCTAATGTTAAATTGAAACTGTAAGGAAATTGTTATAGCCTACATAACATGAGCTTGATTGGGATCCAAGTGCTTATAAATTGAATTATCAAAGACGCACGAAGACTTACTCGTAAATTGCTTCTACCAATATTTTATTTGAGTTGTCTACTTATCTTGGGCCTCTTGGGCTTATAAAAATTAATTAAAAAAAAAAAAAACCGTCAAATTTTGCCAAATTTCGAACTTCGGTCGAACGCCCGAATAAGCCCGTGAACCAATCGGTTTTGGGCAAAAGCCCCGGTTTTAAACGGGCCAGAAATACGCAACCCTAACCCTGGAAAAATCCCGGTTAGCCCAGCCCGGCCCGCCAACCCGTGGCCCGTTTAACATCTCTACGCATGACCAAATAAGCAGGTTGTTTCATTATGTATAAAAATAACACTTAGGCCCCGATTGATAGTCCTACAAAAATTGTAGAAATAGTTGTCCTATGACTATTTTAATGAGGAGAAATGCTATTAAATTGATTGGTATGAATGCTTAAAAAGATTGAGTTAAATATTATATGTTGATTGATAGGAAGTATTAAAAGTGAATAAAATACAAAAAAATAATTGAAACATTAATAAATTACTAATTTGTCCCTCTACTTTTATGCCCTATCATCATTTTCAACAACAGCTCACAATTGCATACAAACCAGCTGAAATTTCCAATTTCCAATAACATACAAACCAGCGTTCAATTTCAAGAACACTTGTTTTCCGTTTCCAATTTCAAAGCCTGTTTTTTTTTTTTTAACCTTCAAACTTGACCATGTGTGTGTATATATATGTATATATTCTACACTGGTTCTGTTTCTGTTGCCGCCGCATCCAATTTCCAATTAATTATTAACATACAAACCAGCGTTCAACAACAACTGCACAACAACGTTCAATTTCAAGAAACCCCACCAAGATTTTGCCCCAAATACTCAGAAATTGATTCAATCAACACAAACTCAGATTTTGCCCAAATACTCATAAATTGATTCAATCAAAATAAGAAGAAAAGGAAGACTAATCTTGATTCAATGAGAGTGTATCAGTTACAAAACGAATTGATGAAATAATAAATCTGAAAGTTAAATGACTCTAACCTAGTGGAGGAGCTTATACAGAAGTAACCCCTTTCTAACTAACTCTTCTAGTAACACTAAAAGAGAAGCGACAACTTTATAAATTAGAAGCTTAAGTGAAATAACACTTCTATTACTCTTTATATTCGTCTTCTTCGTCCACGATGCCCTGCGGTCGTTTGGAATTGAATCCTTCGATCTCGAATTGACCGCAGCAATCGCTGATTGATTCCACCATTTCTGACCGTGGGAACCTTGGAGCAAGGGTAGTGGCGGCGGTATGGTGACGGCGGTGACAAGATGAATGGAAGAAGGAAATTGATGAATGAAAGGAATAAGGAAATTAAACGATGCCGATGAATTGATGAATGAAAAAAGAAATTTGGAATTGAGGGTGATTTTGGAATTAATTTTACTGTTGAAGCCTCATAATTTTAATACCACTAAAGAGGTGGTATTATTTATTGTGAAGTGAACAGTGATTCGGGGTATAACATTAAGCGAGCCGACTGATAAGTTTTGGGCCGACATGTTAGTTTTATATCCTACCAATCAATTTACTAAATTAGTATGTCAAACCTTTTAGGGGTTATAAACCCCTACCAATCGGACCCTTAATCTTTATAATATAAGTATAAATGTATATAAATTTGTATTGCATATGTATATAGTAGTAAAAAATTTCAGAAAATTTATGGGGGCACGTGCCCCCGTCTTGGTGTATGTAAGTCCGTCTCACTGCGGTATAAATATCGACCTAAAATCTCAAACAGTGTCAAACCCTATTTTGGCGCAAGGATATCGCAGACTGTTGGAGGAAGAAAATAGTGTATGGAGTTATTATATTGTAGTGCTGGAGACACTCTTAGCGCACCGCTTTAATGCCCGCTAGGCTTTAGAATGCACACTAAAATATAGCAAATGTTATAATACGAAGAATAATACGGATGTTTTTGACGATCACCAAAAAGATACATGAAAACTCATAAATTTTAAATTATTATAAAAGGATCCATTTATGTGTATGTTCATTAATTTGATTCATGTATCTAAATATGAAGCTCATTTATAATTAGGTGATAGGCCACCTTCATATGGGATGTGAAGAAGTTGAATAAAAAAGAATAGTACTTCCTATTTGCGAAAATATTCACCACAAATCAATCACAGTAACATGACAAGTAAAGACATGCTTAATAGTGGATTCATCTCCTCTTCAATCATTCAAACACATAACAGACAATTTTTAGTTTTTAAGCCGAACTACTAATCAATAAACAGAGATATAGTAGATAGTGACTCATATTGTTCAAGACATGAGAAAAAAACTGAAAATTAAGCAAGACGATCGATCCTCTCAAATTAAAGATTTTCATTTTTCTAGCTTCGGCTTCCGCTGTTTCTTTGATATGAGATCGACAATGCCATCCGCAAATGCACGAGTCGATGCTTTCAAAATGCTCAATACCTGCACCCACACAATCAATCTCATTATATCAACAAATTTATTCTAAACAAGAAAAAGAAAAAAAGGAAGAAATAAACTTGCCTCTTCAGAACCAATCTGGAGCTCAAGTTCTTCGACAGAGGAGACTTTAAACTGATCAAGAAGAGATACACTGGATAGCATACACAAGAGTTTCACAGTCAAGTCACCAGTTACCATAAACATTCTTGATTTATATTCCCAAAAATGGCCGATATTAATGAAATCCCCATCCTCTGTATTTTCGTCATTGAGATAGTTGCTGGCAATAGCAGTTAAGCTCCTAAACAAAGTGTCTACACTGTTAGGAAAAGGGTTGTTTCCGAAAGGACAGTCCACTCTTCCCAAGGGTATCTCGAGAAAAGAAAAAAGAATGCTTACAAATTTGTAATCTGCCCGAGCAAACAATAGCTTATTGGTGGATTTTTGTAAAATTAATTTCAAAGTCATTGCTTCTTTCTCTATTTTCTGCAATGGAATTCCTGCTTCAGATTTATATCCTGTATACTTTGTATGAACCGTTGAACTCTCCTGTCCAGATTTTACTGTTGTTCCGAGTACAATATCCGTAAACGGATGGCGGGAAGTCAGCAACAGCACCAGAAAATTCATAACCTTGTCCGAACATAAAAGTAAAAGGATAAGGATAAGAGTGAGTCTTATGTAAGCGGTAAAGCGGTAAACCCGTTGCACTGTAATTTCGGTACGGAACTATTATTGTTTGGTGAAAACAACTAATATTATTCCGTGAAATCAACTAACACTGTTTAGTAAAAACAACTAATATTGTTTGTGGAAAAAAAAATCTAATATTGTTAGGTGAAAACAAGCAAACAACTAATACCTAGTGCATACAAAAATCTCTACGATATCATTTGGATGAATGGATTTGACACACAAATCACCACTCTCTCCACTTTAGTTAAATGAATTTACAAGTTCCTAAATTTTAGTCTTTCATGTCCTCATCGAAACCAAATCATTTGAAATTCTCTTCTTCTACTCTTCTATCTCTCTCCCTACTGCACTCTCTTCCTCTCTCTCATCAGAATTCATGATTTAAAATGAATTGCATTCTTACCATTATTATTTTTCAAATCCTCCATGTCCAAATGGAGCTTCAATGAGAATAATAAATCAAAACGAATGGTTTTTAAAAATTATGACAAAAAAGAGATTCAAGAATACATCATTGAGACCCAGAGTCATAATTCTTGTCTCGGCGCCATCTATATCTACCATATCAACACCAGCACTGTTGATAGTTTCGAGGATGGATCCATTCCCATTATTCACAATCCGCAAGTCATCACAGATAATAAATGATGTATTTGGTGGAAAAATCTCAAAAACCCAGAAATATGCTCCATTCGAGTCATGATATAAGGGGAGGGAATGACTGCCATAAGCCATTTTACCAAACGGAAAACGTAAGCAGGTTTTAGTGTGACAAGACTATACCGTAATCGTAAAAGGTAATCGACATTGCGTAATTTTGTAAAACCCTTATACAGTGTGTTCAAGCTTCCAATAATAGGTGCCTTGTCTCCAAAATGCCTCAGCAATGCCTTTATAATTTGCCCCAACGGTAGTGTTAAGAAGTTCAACAAAAAATCAGCTAATTTATTGTCCACTTCTATAAATAGAACCCTAGTCTTCTGTTTGTTTACCACAGCTTTCAATTTGAACGGAAGGATTTTTGCTGGATCAGACATTCTTTGGTCATAGTAGGAACAGGAGTGAAGAATTTTAGTAATTGTATGATACGATATCACGATTTCATGTAACGCCATTCAAATATATAGGGCCAAAACCGAGCCCGTCCCTTCAAATTCCAGTATATGCCTTCTATTCGGGGGTAGACGTTACATTTCCCGAAGAACAAAATTCCCCTAAAATTAAATCCAGGTTGCTAAAAACAATATATACATGAAACAGTAAATTTAGCATACATTTCCAAGATCGCTACTTCCTCTATCTGTTCATATTCTTGGTCCATTTCTGGGGTGTATTTATATTTGTTGGGATGCAGAGCAATTTGATGCACAGCAGTTTTTTTTTTTTTTTTCACTCTTTTTCTGGAAAATTGGGAAAGAAGATGAACCATTTTTAAATTCTGTATTCAATTTATTTATAAATTTCTGTATTAAATTTTTTATTTTTTATTTTCGGGTTTTCATAATTCAAGTCTTTAGTATTTATTTTATTTTTAACTTGTGTATTTGTATACTTCATTATTTTTAATTTCTGTTTCTGATTTTATTTATTTATTTAATAAATGAGTTGTAATTCAAGTTGTAAGAAAAATATTTTAAAAATACAAAAACTTGAATCATCTCTAATAAATCATCCAATTACTATTTATCATTTAAAATTGAATTTAGATTATATTTTAAATTTATAAATGAATTTGTAGCAAAACGTGCAATCATTGTTGGAGCAAGTGTAATTCCACTTGTTTTGTGATGTAGTGAGTGAGTCTCACTCTCCACAAAAGAGAGTGAATTTGTTTTACCAATTATTATTTTTCTCATTTCTTTATTATACTTTTCAACATACTATATATCAGATTTAACTTTGTTTTAAAGATCTTTGATTTAACATCTATATTACATGCATAAATATAAAATTCAAGTTAAAAATATGTATTTTATATTATTGATATTTAATGTGAGTTGAAAATAAATATTTTTATTTTAGATTATATAAGTTTTGTTGAATTTTAATATCATCTTATTAATCTTAGTATTTAATATGTATGATAAATTTAGTACATAATTAAAAAATAAATAATTAATTTAATAAATTGTGAATTGCTCATAAATAATATATATATATATATATATATTGTATATATTTATGAAAAATAAGTAAAAGAATAATTAATAAATGTTAATTGATAGGTTAACAAAATTAATTTAATTTTTTATTGTACTTTGTATCTCACATTACATGATTATACCATAAAAATTTATAATATTCACTAGTGGTGAGACAATTCCCACATGAATCTGCTAACAGTAAAGTCATTTTCAGTTAATGGTGAGACAAATTGAGCTACACAAATCACGCAAAACAATTGATTAAGAGATGTCTTCATACTACTTTCATATATATATCTACTGACGTTGCACTCAATCATCATTTCAGGAGTAGACAATATATAGGCAATGGAAACTAATATATGCAAACTACAAAACCATCAAACATAAGAAATAAGAAATCTCCAAAACAAGCCATCCATTTCCTCCCTTCAACAACAATATATACATGCATATTAAAACCCTCTTTACTGAAACACCGTGCGGGACAAAAAATATTATGGAGGTTTATCACGTGGATTGAATATGTTGGTCCTCTCTTACAAGTGTCTGCTACTTGGACACATCCTTCGATTTACAATCCGTCCGGCTGAGGGGTCAACGACACGAGTGGGGGGAGTTTCTCATTTCTTTTTCACAGAAAAAAACCTTCTTTACTAAATTACTCACCATCTCAATTAACTTACCAAAAACCATTCATACTATTTATAACCATGTCTACGCCTCGTCACACCGGAACTGTAGTAGACGGCGTTCACCGTACAAGAACCTCCCGTGGCTACACATGCACAACACGTGCCCCTTTTGTAGGTACGAGGTAGGAGGACCGTCATGTAACAATAGTGATACGCTACGAGAGCCGATTGGGGTTACGATTTCGATGGTTTTGAATTTGATTATGGAGATCATGAAGATGATATGAATCAGAATTCGGGGTGGAGGCATCTCTATCTCTTGTCGTTGAGACCTTTCAGTTTGGTCCTAAATTGGGCACACATCTGTCTAGATTTTCTTGATGATACAGTTAATTAATACTTCTACTGGAGGTATGTATATATCGACCAATAAACAAGAACATAATAGATGTGAAAAGTAGTAGTTGAGTATGCTGAAAGGTATTAGTTGGGATAATATGATTTTTGTTGCATTGGAATTAAGATCCTTTTACATGTGGACTATATGAGTCCTATTTATACAAATTACAAGCATGACCTATCATTGTTACATTAACTTGGCCTTGGAAGAGGCCAAGTGTCCTCTCATCCATTAGGACTAGATGACTCGAAACTTAATGTACTAAGCAAATGAGTAGTCAATCTTGCCTAGTTGGACGAGCATGGTGTCGACCTTACCGGGTTCGGACAAGCATGGGTGGACCCTGCCGAGTACTGACAGGCATGGGTCGACCTTGTCAAGTTAGGATGAACATGGGTCTACCTTGCCGAGATGGGTGAGCATGTGTCGACCATGTCAGGTTGGAAGAGCATGTGTCATCCTTGCCGAGTTGGACGAGCATGGGCCGACCTTGCAGCATTAGACGAGCATGGGCAGACTTTGCCACGTCAGACGAGCATGGGTCGACCTTGCCGAGTTGAATGGGCATGGATCAACCAATGCACCTAGGGGAGCAGATTAGTTGAGGTGACAATTGATGGAGATGAGATCGTGATGACGATCTTGATTGATTATAATCACGATTTAATTAGGAATTTAACAATTAATATAATTTATTAGCATTTATTATATTTTCGTAATTAGTGTTAGGGTTTTCTTATTTATAGTCGTCATTTGTAACATTGTCATTCAATTGTTTATGGGAATCAACGGAGATTGAGAAGTTTGTTCGTTGTAGTTCACACTTCTCACTGCATCAGTTGGTATTCAGAGTCAGTGCAACGCTCCTTTTGATTCCTCATCAATCGTAT
Source organism: Stenogyne calaminthoides (assembly GCA_037126765.1). Taxonomy (NCBI): domain Eukaryota; kingdom Viridiplantae; phylum Streptophyta; class Magnoliopsida; order Lamiales; family Lamiaceae; genus Stenogyne; species Stenogyne calaminthoides. The sequence continues at coordinate 17,758,954 of JBBCBC010000001.1, forward strand.
ATCCCGATGTCAGCGTCAACCCCCACCAATGGCCGATCGACGAGTACACTACCAGCCGTCACCTTGACACACTGTCCGTAGTCAGTGCATTCACCAATCGGCGCATCACACAGGCCATCGTGCCTAGTACACCCCGCGATTGCCACCACCCTCCCGTCTTCGATGACTATTTAATTTGGTGATTAAGAGGGCGACGAATCGCGAGCCAGCAGGACGCCGTTCAGTGCCGCCGCCGCTCCTCCGCTGTACACATCGCAACACACACCGATCTGCAACCTGATGCGACAGACCGAGGAGAAGAGAACGACGTTCTGGAATTGCTCCAACCGTCCGCGCCGATCAAAATCAAAATCGTGGACAGGAGAATGCCGAGTTTCACGCAAGTGCTCTACTAAGTACACTTGGGCCTTTAATTAATTGGAAAGATGATGAAATTGGGCATTTTCTCTCTAATGAATTAAATATTGGACCAAATTATTTTGGTGATAATGGGCTTATACCTGCAGAATGTGAGTTCCACAATATTAGAGAAAATGGGAAGTTTGGTCGTATGCAATTTAGGCCAAATTTAAAATTTAATGATGAATTTCTTGGACCATTTTATGCTTTTGGGAAATTTGAGCCTGAAGATTATGTTGAGAATTGTGGTTATGGTGGACCACCTATTTATGATGAAGAGTCATCCATATTTGATTTTGTGCTTCCCATATATGACACTGAGCCTGAAGACGAGCCATACCAAAATTTTGATACGGAAGACGATTACGAGGCACTTTTCCCAAGCCTTGAAATGACGTCCGATGAGTTCGACTACGACGATGAAGGTTCTGACTCATAAAATAACTATCATTTTTTTTTATAATTAATGATAGCTATTTTGTTGGCACTTCTCAGAAATATTACTATCGCCTCAAAGTTTTATGCCACAACAGAACGTCTGACATTTTTGAGCTCATCTGTTGGGCGGCTTTCTTTTCTCCCTCTGGAGATGAGATCGATGTTGATTCGAGGACGAATCTTTTCAAAGAGGGATAAAATGATGGAGATGAGATCGTGATGACGATCTTGATTGATTATAATCACGATTTAATTAGGAATTTAACAATTAATGTAATTTATTAGTATTTATTATATTTTTGTGATTAGTGTTAGGGTATTCTTATTTATAGTCATCATTTGTAACATTGTCATTCAGTTGTTTATGAATTAAGAAAAGTTTATCGAGAGAGTTTCTCGTGTTTTTCTCTTTGTCGGCATTCCTATGGGAATCAACGGAGATTGAGAAGGTTGTTCGTTTGTAGTTCACGCTTCTCACTGCATCAACAATGATCTCCGAGCTTGATGGTTGTCTATAATATTACGAACAACTGTTGACATGTTTGCCCTGTAGTAGGTGAAATTTGACATAAATTTGTCCAACTTAAAATATATTCTAATTTACAAGTCCGTGAAAATAGTGTCCTAATTTTATTAACCCGTAAGAGAGTGGCTGGAAAATTAAATTTCATGATTGAATAATGTTATTCTTTTAGTGGTAAATGGAGTTGTAATTGCGATGGCATGTGGCTCATGGTGGCGATCTTGGGGCGCCCCTTAACACGGTCAATTTTGAAGGTAAATTATTTGAGTAATTACATATTATTTGATGATAATTGATGATGACTGAAGAAAAACACCTGGAAAGATAATTAGCAGGTATGCAGGTACATTTGTGCTTAATTTCTCGTTTTTAATCTGCTAGTGTCGATTATTGCAACTTTGAACAACATATTTTTTGGTTAAATTAATCAATTCAGCCTTGGGGTTCGAACAACAACAATAGAGAAGAAACAACAAACATACTTTTATATGGGATAAAGATTGCTTTTGTTACAAAAGTGTAATTATAATTATACTTATAAACTATTATCACATTCTTTATTAATATAATTAATTATAAAAAAATAATATTAATTTATAAGTGTAATAATATAAATTTTATATTATGAACAAATTTCATGATACAATTTGATTTAAACTTTTTTTTTTTTTATTTTTTGCAATCAATTACAGGACTACCAATAAAACAAATATACTAACAATTGTGGGGTGGGGGAATATTAACTAATTAATATTACACTGAGCATATGTATCAGGATTATATTTCCCGATTGACCTTCTTTCTTTTACCAAAATTTCCTCAAGGCATCCGTAACGGGTTAGTTATTAAGAGTTATAACCGTTCAATAACTAATTACTACAACATGTGACTTGGAGTTATAATCACAACTGACATTCTCTCTCCTGAAATAGGTTACGGCAGGGTAATAGGTTATTTCCTGTTAAAACATCTTTTTTTTATTTTTTATATGTAAAATAATAAAAGTGGGTTCCTAAAAAATTAAGTTAATTATAACTATTGAATGAATGTGAGAGTTAATGGCTGTTGGTTAACTTTAGAATTATGTGTTGACATTAATATGCAAGAGAGAGATATGTTATAACAATGAAATCAATGTGAATTCTCTTAACACGATTCCCTAAAAATCACTACCATACTTTTCCTAAATAATGCACTATTTTCTTCCCTATATAAATCCCCTTCCTCACATCAAATTGAATCAACCAACCAATCTTTGATACTTGAAATTGCATTAAGGTTATCTTGAGATAAATGACCATGAGAAAACTATCAACTATCATTTTCTTAGCTGTAAATCTCGTATTCTTCACTCTCTCTAGTGCATGCGATGATTGTCCATGTGAGGATTGTCCGACACCACCTCCTCCGGAGGCATGTGATGGATGTATGATACCATTTCCTCTGCCTCCTCCGACGCCGTGCGAGACGCCGCCGCCTCCTCCTCCAGCCCCTGCAACATGCCCTATAGATGTCCTAAAACTTGGTGTATGTGCTAATTTGTTAGGCGGTTTAATTGATATCTCTATTGGAACTCAATGTTGCCCCCTCTTTGAAGGACTGACTGATCTCGAGGCAGCCAATTGCGCATGCAGTGCCCTCAAAGCCAATATTTTAGGGACTCAACTTGATCTTCAAGTTTCTCTAGGTTCGCTCCTAAAAGGTTGCTCCAAGACAGTTCCATCAGGATGCCAGTGTGCCTAAATCAAGCATAATGTTCATTGTTTTTAATTTCTTATAGTTTGCTCCTATATACTAAATAAAGGAGAAGGAAAGTTAAAAGAATGGATGTATTACAATGACAATTATTTCTAATTAATAAAAGTTTCCTATTTTATTTTTTTGTTCCACCCTACACTCATCTCTTGTCCATGTAGAACAATATTTTATCTTTTTAACATGATAAATAAGCAAGTTGTAATGTGCAACTGCATTAGAATGTCTGGTGAAGTATGATATATTTAAGTATCAAAAGATTTTTAGATCCTTAACATATCAAGTATGTCTTTTTAAATAAGTCAGAATCATCACTGTATATTTTGAATCAGGGCTCAAATTGTTATGTTGTTAATCTTCTTACATCTTTGGTTCCATTGAAGGACTCAAATTGTTATGTTCTTTAGGAGGATACTTCCCCTTACATCTTTGGTTCCATTGAAAAACAGAGGTGTTCATATGCTTGTGCAAATAACTAATTGAGATATTGGTTTGTGGAGAGACAACAATCCTGCAGACAACTTTTTTTTTTTCAGAAATGATCCCACTTACTTAAAGTCAATTTTTGGAGGCTAATGTACTTTTGATCCCACATGACACGACGACACGTGGTCATTGCAAAATGGTCTCAAGGTGGTTCACTGCATTTTATATAAATCATTTAAAAATTAGAAAGCATTTAAAAATTTGGCCAACGATATGTATATTCGTCGGATTTTTCATGGTCGCCTCCGACGATGACGCGCTGACCAACATAGTGGTCTTTCTCATTCCAATCACATCAATGCTTTCAACCTCCTCTACGCAACATAGTGGTTTTCCATCGCTTTTTCAATAGGATCAAAAGCTCTTAATTTATTTCTCAGTTAATTAACCAAAAGATTACTTGTACTCTTTTCAACCTTCATCAGCCATGAGTTTCTTATTTACAACCTCCATTCCTTAAGTTCTTGAAATTTTTTTTTTTTTTTTTTTTTTTTTGTTTTCTTTTCTTGACGATGAAGATGAACAAAGATTAAATTTCAGAGTTTGAGGGAATGATATTGGGGTTGTTGACATTACTGGTGAAAGATGTGAAGAATATTTTGAATAGGGATCTTAAAAATTTAAAAAACGAAATAGATGGACAAAGATTAAAAATATGTTACACTCACAATTTTTTAACGAAAATATTTAGATATAGATCTTATTTGAAATGTTTTTATTTATTTTTTAATAATTCAAATTTTAATATATGACTATAATTTAATTTTCATTTAGAATTTTATATTTAACAATGTCAATTACAAAAACATGTTAAGATTTAACAATGACCGTTAACAGGAAAGGGGTAATTACGCTCTAGTACAAAAAAATTGTACATGCTAGCCAAGGGGTACAACTCAATTTTAAAAGAGCTACTAGGTACAATTTTATAAGACAAATTTTCTGTTTTAACCTTAACCCCTAATTTATAAGTTTTGATTTAATTATTATTTTAATGGTCCCACACCCTAATACACGTTTCTTCCGCCTATTTCTCCCTCTCCCCCCATTTCACTCCATTTCTCTCTCTCTCATCAATTATTTCTCTCACCATCTCAATTAATATCTCTATCTCTATCCATTTTTGGGTGGCGATTTTTTTTAGGGAGGCAATTTTTTTGGGATTGAGGAGTTAACGGTGGCGGTGGTGGCTGGATTAACGGCCCCACACCCTATAAGTCTCTCTCCACGGTGGAGGGGGGTGGAGGGCGGGATTTGTGTTTCTTGGGTTTGTGGAATTAATGGTGGGTATTCGCCGGGAATGGTTTAAATACTGATTTAATTCGGTGGTGGCTAATTAATTAGAATGGTGGTTAATAATTCAACAACGATGGTGGGTGTAAAACAATGGATTCAGATCGGCAGCCAGGCGTGGTGGTGGGTGGGCGGCGGCAAATCCATATACTGTGGATCCGAAAAATCATCCTCCAGGAAAGGATAAATCAAATTTTTTGTTTTCGAATTTTTTACTTTTGATCCGCTTTTTTGCATCGGAAGTTTCCCCTTTTCACCATCGGATTTTTTTTTTCATGATCCGGAAAGAACAAATCTTTTTTTTTGCATCGAAAAATCAAGATTGCTCTGTTGTGAAATTTTATTTTTCTTTTATTTCTGAGCTGTTTTTGAATTCTTTTTTGAAATGCACCGAATCAAGATTGATCTGTTTTCTGTTTTTTTTTTTTTTTGACCTGTTTTTGCAAATTTCATTTTTCATTTTTCAATTGCTCATTGGTTACAGATTGATAAAGCTTTGTTGGTTACATATTGATTTTTTTGCTCTTTCAAAGTGCTAAAGCTTTGTTGGTTACATATTGATTTTTTTTGGTGTTAATGGTGAAAAAAAAAACACATTTTTTTCTTGTTTTATGAAAGCTTTTTGGTATGGGAAAAACGTATGATTGATTTTTTTAGATTTTGATTTTGTATATGTACAAAATCTATGTTTATATGTACAAAAATGGATAGCTTCTAGGGGTGAAAACGGATCGGATATTTCCCGATCGATTATCTAGCCCATTATCCGACCGTCGATCGAATTCGGTATAAAAAATTAGTATTCGAGGCGGATCACGGATAGTTGACTTTCCCAATTTAATCGGATTCTAATACATAATATCCGAATCCGTATTCGAAGTTTTCCCATATTTTATCGGATATTATCCGGATAGTAAATCCGGATATCCGATTTTTTTATTTTTTATTATTTTTAATTTTTAATTTTATTTTTTTTAATTTTTTTTTAATCGGGCAAAGTTAGTTGTTAGTAGTTAGTAGTTAGTACACCAAGCACCCAAATACTCTACGAAATCACAAATCCATCTTATAACTCCTATAAATCCAAATTCGTTCCCAAAGCACCCAAATACTCTACGAAATCACAAATCCATCTTATAACTCCTATAAATCCAAATTAGCTCCCAAAAGGGAATCGAACTGGGTCTTCCATTCAAATGAGGAGTCCAAGAATGATCCTAAATTAATTATAAAAGCCCAAGATAATTTTTATATTTTTATATTAATATATATATATATATATATATATAAAATATAATATTAGTACATAATACTTATGTAGGCTTTATGTTGTGCTTTGGAGTTATGATGATTCTGAAGGATATAGCTTTTAGTTTCATATTATTAGCGATTTGATATAATTTTTTTTAATTTGCATTAGAACTTCTATGAAATATTGCATAGGTAGTTTTTTTTTTGTGTTTATTTCGATCACATTTTGATGATTTTCGTTTGAAATATATTATCCGATTATAGTTATTTTTTATTTTGAATCCGCTTTCATTTTTCATTTTTTCAATTGATATCCGTCCCGATTGATCCATCTTTATTGGTTATTCCGATTTTTTTGTTCCGAATCCTAAAGCTTTGTTGACTTGATTTTTTTTGAAAAAAAAAAATTAATATGGTTTATGATACGATATAATTGATTTTTTTCCCGTTTTGTATCCGAAATCCGATTTATATGTACAAAAATGGATAGCTTCTGGTATAGGGGGTGGAACTTGGAAGTGGTGATTCTGCAGTGTGAAGATTCAAATTGATTACGTCTACATTCAATGTTTTACGCGTGTATGTAATTCTGTTAGTGTATATGCAATGTAATTTTAGTATATACAATATTTTTTTAGCATATGCAAATGTATTTTCATGCGTGTATGCACTGTATTTTTTAAGTATATTCAATGTACTTAGTGTATATGCAATATTTTTAATATATGCAATCTATTTAATATATGTAATTTTATATTTTTTAACGATTGATTTTTAATATGTAAATATGCATTTTTTTTATTTTGAACAATGCACGAGAAATTAAATTATTAAATAATTTATTAAGTCATTTTTAAATTAACTTCAGTATATAAATAAAATAAAAATTATTAAAAATTCCAATGAAAATAAAAACAAAATTATGAAAAGAATTATTAAATTTATTAAAAAATATAATACATGGGAAACATATTATCTTAAGAGTTAATATTTTTTATTTTTTAGAATATTATTGTAAATTAATTCGTGTGGGGTCCCCCACAAAATAAAATACATCTTAAATGAAGGACGAAAAAAAAATGTAGAAACAAGACAACAAAATTTAAAAAATAAGACAACAAATTTTTGGAGCCCACAACACAAAAAAGTGTGATTAAAAGGCACATCACCTTTTTCAGTGGTGATGGGACCGTGGTTAGTAAAGATGAAGAAAGAAGAAAGAGAGTGTTAGGATAAATTAGAATTTTCCCACCCCTCTAAATAGTGTTTTGTACCTGGGGGTTATTTCAATTTTTCAATTGTAGTATACAGTTATTCCCCTTTAAGGAAACATGTGATGTAAATTTTCACGTTGTAACGGGCTATGGAAGGGGCATATGACTATGTTTATTTTTATTGAGAATATTTTACCAGGGACGCATTTCACGTGGAATCAAATGTACATTAACTTCATATTTGATCTTATAATATATCAAAAGAAAAAAGAAAAAAATCCCAAAATATTTAAGTTTATTGATTTAGTCCCAAATTCCTAGTAATGTACAATTTTAACCCCGAATTGTTCCAAAAAACACAAAACAACATCGTTTTGGGACACTTAATCTGCACATGTGGTTCCGATGGAAGAAGCATTAAATCAAAAAACATTAAGGGCGATGGAAAAGATGTAAATCTAGCAACTAATGGAGTATTAAAGGTGCGTCGAAGAGGTTGAAATTTTTTACACCTCATAAATAATTAATGTTATATGGAAGATGAAAACCCTTTTGCTTGTTAAACTAATTAATCAATTTTGCTTGTTAAACTAATTAATCAATTTTGCTTGTTAAGGTGATCCTATAAATTTAAGAACCCAGAAAGATAGAATGAGATATCATAATTCTCCACCACCTCGCGTGTTGGGCACATGTAGTTGCATCCGCTTCAGGCGGAGCGTTTGACGTATTAGGGAATTATATACAAAATAATTAATTTCACACCTCTCTACAAGTTCATACGTTTAGATGAGACGAAGTTCTTTTATGATATTAGAGCATTTGACTCACGCTCAGATCCAGGGTTCGATTCCCACGAAAAGTAACTATTCACTCAATGAGTCTCCTCTCAATGATGGAGTAAGAGAATTCAACGCAAGAGTGAGGAAGAGTGTTAGAGAAATTAAATAAAGGAATTAATTTCACACCTATCTACAAGTTCGAACTTTTAGATGAGATGAAATTCTTAAAGTTGTTGAGATTAACTTTTAGATGAGATGAAATTCTTAAAGTTGTTAGCGAGGTTTGAACTCAAAACGTGGACGTGAACTCAAATCACAAGCTTCTCCAAGAAAATGAAAATAAGAGCACAAATTTCATGAACTCCACATGAACACCCTACCCTAAAAGTAGTAGCAGCTCAAATAAATAGAAAGCACACATTTGATTACAAAAATAATTTACATTGATATAATCCGTAAACAATATGAAGCTTTGGATGTGCACCAGCATAAACTGATTACTTATCTAACATGCAGAATGAGCAAACGAAGATATAGATAATGTCACAGTAATACTAACAACCAATATTGGGACAAAACAGAATAACAGAGAAAGAAGATTACTTTTATAATTTGAGAAATAACCTCAGAATCAAAATATAAATTTATTTGTAATTTGAATGGCAAACCTTCAGTGGGTATTCCAAACATACAATTGCGGAAGCAGCAATGTCTTTTTCTCCAGCAACCATACAGCTAACCCTGGATAAGTGAGGATGCATGTATTAGGAGCAGCATAAGTTAAATGACCAAAAAGTCCATGCATCTAATAGAACAATATGAAATTACCTCGATCCCATGGACTTCCCAGCCAGGACTAGTGGATGCCCAGGATACTTGGCTGCGGTATTTCTGACAATTTCCTCCAACAACATGCCATCTCTCAAGATTCAAAATCTTTCCACCCCAACAACTCCACATACACATTAGATATATATTGAACATCAACAACCATTATACAATTTCCCTTAATTGCTACATTTTCAATTAGAATAACCATTTTACAACAATAATTAGAACCTCAAAAAATAAGAAATGGAGTGGCTTCAACTCCTTTACATTTCATAAATAAAGTTCTCTTTGAGGAATACAATCACATATAGAAGGCATCATGAAAAATATAGTTGTTTCACATATCAAACACAACTCAAACCTCTGAGGAAATGCCAATCCTTTCTTCAGGCAAAAGAAAGGATAACTCAGTGCATGCTAACCAAACACAGAGCTTTACAGAGTGCAAAATTGTAGCAAGGTTAAACACACATGCATAACTGGGAACTAAATAAAACTCCCCTGTGATGCAAAGTTAGGCTAATCCATCAGCGGGTCATTGATCAAGAACTCATCAATGGCGGTCCAAGCCTCCAAAACCATCACAATCATCATCTGAGTGCATAAAAGCTGCTTTTCCCAAGAGCAACCACATTCTATGATATGTTAAGTCTTCTGCAATCTGCTTATCTTCTTACTAGTACAACACCTAAAGAAATTACCTAAATAAAAGTGCACTTCCAACAAAATCCCAATTGGCAAAAAATTCTACCCAATTCATTCGGCTAATGCTACGATGATACATGTAGTAATAGATTTAAATTCAGGTTGAGTAGAGAGTGGCAAGGCACACTCAGTAGTTTAATTAATGGGTCGCAATTTCTAATTGCTAATAAGATCTTAAATCCTAAACAATCACAATATTTGATAGCCCAAAATGAAATCAACAAATTACCTGGATAATCCTGCGTGGAATTATTCAAGCATATCTGCTCAATGGTGAAATCCTATAAAATTTGAGAAATTCGCCGCCCTTGGGGGAGGCAGTGGGGTCGCGGATCTGATCTCGCTTCCGATTCCGACGATCGCCGCCGTCACCGGCCACGCCACCACCGCGGGGCTGATGTTCGCGATGAGCCATGACTACGTCTTTATGACGAAATCGAGGGGAGTGCTGTACATGAGCGAATTGGATATAGGTATGACTCTGCCTGATTACTTTATGGCTTTAATTAGGGGGAAAATTGGATCTAGCGGCGCGAGAAGGGAGCTGGTGCTGAAGGCGGCGAAGATTGGGGCGGAGGCGGCGGTGGGGATGGGGATCGTCGATTCGCCGACGGTTGAGGGAGTGAACTAGGTTTTCTTCCTATTGAGAGAAAGAGACGGTTGGGAGAATTTTTTTTTTATTTAATTATTATTATTTTTATTTTTTATTTATTTATTAACATTTGACTAACTGCGCGGGACGCACAAGTTTGACGAAAAATTAGAGGGAAGTTTCAGTCGCGGGATCAAAAGTGTCAAAATTTTCGATTTTGTGATCAAAAGTATAAGGTTTGGGATAAAAATTGTAAAGGGTGTGTCCTGTGGGATCAAAATTGCAAAAAAACTCTAAGAAAATTTAAATTTTAAAAATACAAAAGCTGCAAGCAAATAATTTTTCAGAAAAATTTGGACCATCCCTAAAAAATCATTCAATTGCAATTTGTCATTCAAAACTGACTTTAGATTTATATTTTTTAATTTATTAATTGAATTTGTAGCACGAAATACGATTTGTGAGTTCAATTATTATTGTTATTATAATTATAAAGGTGAGTTCAATTAATTGAACACATTGGTTTAGACACATCAAGCAAACCATTTGATAAAGAGTAGGTTTTTGTGCACCGTGCAATTCAAAAGCATTTTTTTAAATGTGTAATTGATTATATTGAAACTTTCAATTAATTTTATAATGAATGAACAAGTTAAACGTTTCCATATATAAAAGTTGAATGTCTTAATAAAATAAATTACACATTTTAAAAATCACTTGACTTGCACCATGCAGCTGTAGTGTATATACAAGACTTTAAACATGTCTTCATACTTCATATATCTAACTTTGCACCCAATCATCCCTTTCTTTCATTTCAGGAGTAGGCAATGGAAATCAAAATCTGCTCCAAACAAGGTAAAACATAGAAGGAAACCATGCAAACAAAAACATAAAAAATAACAAATCTCTCAGACAAGTCATCCCTTCCTCTAGTCAACAACAATCCATGCATATAAAAATAAAACCCCCTTTATACCTCCTATTCATCAATAACCAACCATTCATACAATTACAAACCATGTCTATGCCACGTCATCCCCGTACAGTAGTAAACGGCGTTCCCCGAATGCGAACGTACCATTACTACTGGTGCCGGAGGTGCCAACACTCCCTCCGTACCACCACCGCCGACCCCTCCGAAATCCTCTGCCCCCGTTGCTTCGGTCGAATCAGGCTCGAGCTCGACGCCTCCAGGCCCGGCCCGCTCCTGGAGGCCCGCCTCGAGCCTTCACCAGGCGCGCGCGTGCTGAACTCATTGGCCCGAATGCTGGACCCGCCTCCCACCAGGCCCGGCCCGAGCGAAAATCATGACCGGGCCTGGATACTGCTTCAGTTCATAGGCCCGGATCGTCCCTCCAGGCCCGTTTCCCCGGCTGGTCGGGGTTTGGAGGGGCTAATCCAGGAACTGACCGAAAACGACAGGCCCGGTCCGCCTCCTGCTCCCGAATCAGCAATTGAGGGCCTGCCGTTAGTGGAATTGAGGCCCGAAGATGTGAAGAAGGATTCGCATTGCCCTGTTTGTAAGGATGAGTTCGAGGTGGGGGTCCAAGTGAGGGAGCTTCCGTGCAAACATTTCTACCATTCGGATTGCATCGTCCCGTGGCTGCACATGCACAACACGTGCCCTGTTTGTAGGTACGAGGTAGGAGGGCCGTCATGTAATAACATGGCGGCCCATGGAGGTTATGATTTCGATTATGGAGAAGATGAAGAAGATGGGAATCGTAATTGGAGGTGGACGAATCTGTTGTCGTTGAGGCCTTTCAGTTTGGTACTAAATTGGGCGCACCTATGTCTTGATTTTCTTGATGATAGAGTTAATGATTCTAGTGGAGGTATGTATAATGAATTTTGTTATAGTTTTGAGATTTTATTTCATTTTTTTTTTTGGTAATTAGTTAAATGGAATTGTAATTGCGATGGCAGGTATCTCGTGGTGGCGATCTTGGATCGCCCCTTAGGCCTTAAAACAGTAAATTTCAAAGGTAAATAATTTGAGTGATGACTCAAGATAAATATTGCAGATATCAGGTATGTTTCTGCTTTCTCGTTTTTTAATCTGCTAATATACAATCATCACAAGTACGACATAATTAAATTAAAAGATGAATGATGATAAACACATGGTACCCTTTTTATTATTACTATCATTATCATTATATATTTTTGGTGACAGCTTGCAGTTGAGATGAAATTAGAAAGTGATTACATGTCTTAAATGAATGGAGCTACTAACTAACTAACTAACACGGTGGAACAGAGGGAACTTGATTTGGATGAAGTGATGATCAAATGCTGTTTTGGAAAACAGGATTCATGATGAGACATGGTTTATTAAAATGTGTATACAATAGATATTCATAAACAGGATTTTATTCCAATTAAATTTGTATATATCTATTTGCATTTACCGAGCCAGAGTCTTCTATCAGGATTTGAATTTGGTTTCATCATACTGTGCATGAGCCTTGAGTAGTTGAGTGTGGGATCAAGTGATGACCAATTATAACTGAATATCAGGGGCTTACTTGAACTGAATTACAAAATCAGGTCTAATTTCTACACATTTTTCAAAATAAATCACACATTTTGGGAATAGAGAATCACACATCCGTCGTTTTCCGAATGTCAATTTTGAGCGAGACTACTCTTCGTTCGCGGCACTCCTCCGCTGCCGCCTTCGTTTTGGCTTCCTACTGCGTTCCTCCCTTGAGGTAATTAACAAAATCGAACCACATTTAATAATCTACGTATATACTTCCCAATTGCTCATTTGTAGTTAGTATTTTTTGGTTTAATTGCAGTTTTGTTAGAGGTAATTTATGGATCAAGTATGGGTTCTTTATACTTTCAAACAGGGGCGGATTTAAGAGGCTTTCCTCTTGTTTTTTTAAACCTTTAATTTATAACCCGCCCTTAATTTGTAAGTTTTGGCTCTCGTTACAGCAAAATTTTAGATCCTTCTCCGCTTCTAGATCTTGTATATATTCTTGATTTTGTGATTGAACAAACTAATAAGAATCATTCCAATTAATATCGTTTGACAGTTTTAATCCGTTGTGGGAATAGAAGTAAGTAATTGATTATTCTCTATAATCACTTATTCAACCCTCTTTAGATGATATTCATTGTTAATTTTTCAATCAAACAATAACAATACAATCAATAACTTCATAGTAATTGACCACTCAATAATACTCATTATAATTATCATTCACAAATCATACCAAGCGGACTTGAGTAAATGAGTCATAAAATACAGGTTATCGATATTCTTGTATGCCTTGTAATTTAGACATGAGATACTAAATTGCATTTGTTTATTGACACACACTGCATGAGATCGGGGTATAAGTTGGGAATTGGTGTCTTAACACTTTGAGAGGGGAGTGTCTGATTTGTGTTAAGTTGTACTTCGTCTCATGCATGATACCATCTCATGCATGAGACCGTCTCATATGAGTTTTTGTCTTCTTTATTATATCCAAGAATCTTCATTATATAACTCTGCTATTTTGTACAGAGTGTTTCCCTTCTGGGTGACGTGCCTAGTTTGAAGAATAAGTGTCATGAAAGGGCCCTTCCATTTATAGATTTTAATTGTTTCGGATTGTCATTCAATGCTTTTTCTACTACACCATTGATGAGCTTAAATTTCTTCAATGGGAATGAAATTAGAACTAGTTCTGAAGACTCTGGTAAGCCACTGTCAAATACAGTCACAAAAGGCTCATCTGGCAGGAAGCGATGGACGTGGACTCATAGCCTTGTTACTGCTAATGTCTTGTGAGTATCAGTTGGGTAATGTGAATATGTGACTACTAAGTTGGGAAAATACATTTTTTTGTCATATAATTTTGATACATTTTGATCCTGATCCTACTAACTTATTGTTTTTTATCTTGGTCATGTAACTTTATAAAATTCGACATTTTCGTTCTGTCACTGGTTAGTTACCTGCAATAGCAGATGACAAGACTAAAAAGTCAAATTTTGTAAAGTTACAGGATCAAAACCATAATTTACGGATTTTGATTTTAATCCTATAACTTAGAAAAATTCAACTTTTTTGTCCAGCCACTTGCAATAGTTAGTGACAGGAAGAAAAAGTCGAATTTTATAAAATTATAGGACCAAAATCAAAATGGGTCAAAGTTACAGGACAAAAAAATCAAATTTTCATCCCAAATTTATATAAGAACTAAGAGACTGCGCATTCGAAAAGTAGATAGTCACTCTCCTTGAGTCTTGAGCTATCTAGTTTTATGACCTTTCCTGAACTTTATGCAGAATTCATGCAACACAATATCTCCCGAAACCCAATGTCACATTTTGGTTTTCCAAGGTCTGAGTTTGTAACCTCATATAAGTACTAGATTGGACCTTTGTCAACTTGCATTTCTTTTTTCTACCCCTTGATTTTTTTAACTCATAAATATGTTATTTTTTCAACTCATAAATACGTCATTTAATCTAATTCTCATTCCACCATATATTACAACTTCCAAACACGACCCGGGGTCCTGGACCATGATCCATGGGCAGATTTAGGGCTCGGGTCGAGTTCGGGTCTTGTTTGAAAGGTAGAATGTGTGGTGGAATTGAGATGGGATTAAGGGATGAGGTGTGATTAAGGGAGAGGGGTAGAATGGTCACAAAATGACATTTGTGAGTTGAAAAGTCAAAGGGGCAGAAAAGAGAGATACAACTTTAAAAATGACAATTTTGCCTATTTTCTCGAATTTTAATGTGAAAACTTGATTTTCTACATGTTCAGAGGAATTGTTGCATTAAAAAGGGGCAGTGGTGGAGGCTAGTTACAAGTGCCTTTTTGCATGCAGATATTTACCATCTCTTGGTTTGATCTGAATATTAGATAGATACGTGTTGTCTTTATTCAACATTTGACGTGATAATTAACAAGAGTTTTGTTTCTCCAGGTCTATTTCTATTCTTTGAACTCGGTTGTTCCTGTTATTGAGAAGATATGGGGTCCTGAAAGATTTCTAACGATATATCTTAGCTCTGCAAGTTGCAGGTACAATGATATTATAACTGATAATTCCAACATAATCTAACAAAAATTCGTGTGTTTAAATCATGACTTTTCGACGTGCATCAGGTTCAACCATGAGTTATTGGTTTAATAAAAATCATTCAGTTGGTGCATTAGGAGCTATATGTGGACTGGTAATCTCCCTGCCTTAAAAAATGCAGCATTTCTTCAATATCTTATGCAATTCAATTTTTTTCCAGTATATTAATCTGAGCTTGATTAATTCATGAGCTACAGCTGAGTTAAAGAAGTAATTCAAAATTGTACACAATTATATCATTCTTTTAGCTTCCTTCTTTCTCTAGTTTCTAAATTATATGCATCTTTGATGGCCGGGGTTCATGGTGGCATGACTAGGTTGGAGCATATTCTGTGTTTCTCCTGATGAACAGGGACAGGATCCAAAAAAGTGATGATCATCTCAAAAATGTTGGGATAGTGATTGTGACAAACATGATACGCCGCCTTTTTAAGGGCTCAAAATCAATTTGACGTGCATGAAATTCTTCCTAGATTATATAATGTTCCAATTAAAATATCATTACTAGTCATAAGTGTTGGATACAGATCAACACTCAAGTGTAATGTAATTACTTTTTATTAAAACATAAGAGTAATTATAATGTACATTATAATTGTCAAGACTCAAACACTCAATTTACAAGACTCTAATTTTTGTGGAGCTCTCAACTCACTTTTGGAAACACACTCTTTTGAAGACACACACCTCTCTTCACTCTACACTTTCTATTGGAGACTCACTTCCTCACCCTTACTACAAGTTAGTGACTTTCTAATATTTATAGTTAACCTTAGAATATTCTAGCTTCTCCTCCAAAGTTCTACTTACCAATGACTTTGATGTTAATAGAAAAATCAATAAGCTTGTGACCTTTAATAATTCTAAAATGATCTAGTCAACTGTATACGTACTAGAATAATCTAGTTATACTATTTATTTGAGTAACTAGAAAGATTCACTAATTATTGTCTCAAAATGTTTTTTTGTGAATGCAAGTTGTGTTTTTCTTAACCATTCTAGAAAGTCCCAAAGTCGGTGGTGACAATTTTCAATAATGAGTCACTTTCGGAATTTACCAGTGAGATCATATTTACTTTCCCAACTCACCTCACAGTTACAAGTTAACAGGTCCTAAATTTACTTCTCCTGACCATTTCTTGAAGCTAAGATACCACATTAATTGAATTCGTGTGTATTTGATGTTATTCTGCAATTTCTCTTGTCTGCTTTGGTAGACTACGTAATGAAAAATGAGCATCTGTCATGCAGGTTATTGGGTTGGTACTTCCAGGCATTGATAATTGGGCGGCGCATGTAAGTTGATTTCTAATTAGAAGACGTATCTGCATTCATGCACCAACTTCACTTTAGTGCTGTTAGAATGTAAATTGCAATTATAAAAAAAATTGAGTGAAAATGAAATAAATAACACAGATTTGGTTACTCAACTAGGGATTGACTACGTATGGGGGCACTACCAAATCAAGAGATTTACTAATATTTTTTGTGATAACAAATACAATGAATCAGATGAGTATTTATAAGCGAATTACAAGGTCAAAACTCTAAGACTCCATTTGGATGGATGGATTTGAAATCCATGAATTTCACCCTCAATCATCACTCTCTAATGAATTTACAAATACTTAGATTTGAGAGTTTAGTTTTAAATGGAGGAATTTCAAAGTCTCATCAAAACCTAGTCATTTTAAATTCCCTCATCTCTACCCCTCCCCTCCCCCTACCCCCTTCACTCTCTTCCCTAGACTCTCAAATCTAAGTATTTGTAAATCCATTGGAGAGTATGATTTGTGTGTGAAATTCATGTATTTCAAATCCGTCTATCCAAATTGAGCCTAACGGTCAATTATGGTCGAATCTGGTAAAAAACCAAAAAATTTAGGAAAATAAAATGCAGAGTAAAAGTTGGATCACCGAAAAGTTGGGATGTGAAGCAGTCGATGAGGCTCCATAACCCAACAAGTGTCTGTTTTGAAACTCAAGTAAAAAGATAGAAATTTCTTATTTTTTATAAAAAATGTATCTAACAACTTTAAAAATAAGTGTTTCTGAAGCACTTTTTAGAGTTATAAAACTGACACTTAGTAATTAGAGAACTTAATTTATGAGATGCCCTTTTTTTGGCAACAGTAGCTGTTATACCAATATTTTGTCAATCATGGTTGGCTCTTGATTGTTCGTTAAGATTCCCCTTATGAACTTGGTGTCTTATCTTGTGTTCAATTATTTTTAATGCACATCACGTATTACGGTGTTAGTGATGTAATAAGTAGAATATTAGATATCGTATGGGTCAATCCTAATACATGATTGTTTTTCAAATGTCAAAAATATTTTTTTAGCTTGGAGGATTTATAGGAGGGGCTGCGATTTCTTACCTTCTTAATCCTGCATGGAAGATCAAGCCCGTTTTCCGCATCAAAGAGGTCCCTAAATTCGACGAAGTCAGCGACGTTGATGGGAAAGAATGAAATCCTCTCCATTTACTTTGTGTAAATTTGGGGAGAGAGAGACGGCATAATAAAAAATGAACAAAAAAAAAGTGAAATCCTCGTGATTTTATTTTATGTGACAAAAAAAAAGTGAGAGCCTGGAGAATGCGTTTTAATGAAGAATGGAAAGTTGATTAGTTGGAAGATGTAGCTGTGATTGAACTTCACTAAGGATGATCATGGTTGGACTTATTGGGTTTTCTTTGATCCCCAGAAGTTAGATTTCACTTTTTATTATACTGTAAAACAATATCACGTTTTATGTTGGAATTCTAGTTGAGGTGCATCTCACGTACGTACCTACCATTTCTCTCTGAAGGCCCAATTGCATGATGCATGTTTGTTTAATGAATGTCTTTCTCTTGAGAGATTGTTTACAGTTTTGAGGGGATTTTGAATCATGTGGGAATAATTTAATATAAAGTAAAAAATGTATTTGAATTTTGTATATATTTGGGAGTGTGGATTTTGTAGAATTTGATAAAGTATGATTTTAAAAAAGTAAATGATAGAAATAATATTATAATATTGTAAAAGTAATATAGAAATAATTGAATGATTGTTTAATACTCCCTCCGTCCCAATTCATTTTGCAAACTTTTTATTTCGGTTTGTCCCCCACCATTTTGCACACCCAAAAATGGTAAAGAATTTCACAATCTCCACTCTCACAATATATACATAGTTACACATATGTCATTACTAAATCATCACACTTAAAACTAATTTAATTTTCATTTTTTTTAGTTAGGGAACTAAATCAGCCCATTATCCTAATTAATCCTTCCCTCCCTAATTAGCCCAACCCACTAACCTAAACCCAAACCCAATCTTAAAATCAATTACCCATATCACAATTTCATCTCACTCTCTCTCTCTTGAACCCTAATCTCTAGAACTCTCTCCTCCCCACCGATTCATCTCACACTCTCTCTCGAACCCTAATCTCTAGAACTCTCTCGTCCCCTCTCCACCGATTCAAACCTTATTCTCTAGAACTCTCTCCTCCCCTCCCATCCGATTCAAACCCTAATCTCTAGAACTCTGTCTCTCTCACTCGCGTTGCGTCCCTAAGAAATATCTAGAACTATGAAAAACTTCGTTTATTCGGCGGATTCTGAGATAGACGATTCCGGTGAAGGTACTTTTGTGCCGGATTCTGTCTTGGTTGATTACTCGGAGGATTCATGTGTGCTTGAAACCCCGATGGTGGTGGAGGACGAGTTTGTTCCGGATCCGGAGGAGTGTGCCACCGATTCGCTTCCGACGACCCTAAAATGGTCTACTTAATTGGAAAGGTACTTCCACGGAGTACTTTGCATATGGATTCCTGGTCTTAGGTACTCTGATATCTCTATTTATGCTTTCACTGAACTGCATGTGTGTTTTTTATGAATTTGAGGCTAAACCCTTGATGTTATGTGCAGATATGTCCAATTGTTGGCCGATTGTGACCCGTTGTTGGCCGATTCTGACCAATTGTTGGCTAAATTTGAGTCTGTTGACTCTATTGTGACCGATTCGGAGATTGATTACTCCAAGTTAGTTGTGCCGGATTCTGAGGATGAGGATGAGTCCGTCTCGGAAGAGGTGCCCTATTATGGTCCCTATAATCCGAGCCATTTCAAAGCTGCTTATAATCCCATTTATTGTGGGCCCTGCTACGACACTAGTCTTCAGTGGTCTTCTGATGTGGAAAGGTACTTCCACGAGATGATTTGCAGATGGTTTCCTGGGCTTAGGTACTGTGATATCTCAATTTATGCATTAATTTTATTGATATTTGCATGATTTGTGATGCATTTGATGTTGTTATGTGTATTTATTGACTGAAAACCCAATATTCATGTTATTCAGTGTGCATTGAGTCATCTCTAGTGGTTAAACCAATGATTAGTTGCTTTTTTTTAGGTTCAACTAGATTAGGAGGCTTGTCACTCTGTTTAATCATGATTTTTGGTGTATGATGGTCAAAATGTGAATGATTTGTGGATGGTTCTCTGGTATTTGGCCTATGATGAATGTGTTCTTATGCAAATGTGACTATAAACCCAATATTCATGTTATCCAGTGTGCATTGAGTCATCTCTAGTGGTTAAATCAATGATAAGTTGTTGTTTTTTTAGGTTCAACTAGATCAGGAGGCTTGTCACTATGTGTAATCGTGATTTTTGGTGTATGATGGTCTATATTTGCATGAATTGTGCTGAAACTTGACTATTTGTGATGCATTTGAGACTGTATTGATGATTACATGAGATTTTTTTACTGTAAATTAACCACCCAATAATCATGATAACCAGTGTGTTTTTAGTCACCTCTAGTGTTAAACCAATGATAAGTTTCTCTTTTTTGAGGTTCAACTAGATTAGGAGATTTAATGTGATCCCTATGATGACATTGTTTTGAGGGACTTGATTGAATTCACATATCTAGTTTAGAATTTGTCTAATTGGGACACAATTATTCAAAGTTGAACCTCAATCTCAGCTCATCAGACATCCATGATGATGTTGATGAAGCTTAGATTGATGTTCAGTTTTGGAATATAAGTGTGTACAATTGGATGTGAAACTTGACTGTTTGTGATGCAATTGAAGCTGAATTGATTATGATATGTGCCTTTTTTTTACTATAAACCCTATAATCATGGCATCCATTGTGCATTGAGTCACCTCTAGTGGTTAAACCAATGATAAGTTGTTGTTTTATGAGGTTCAACTAGATTAGGAGGCTTGTCACTCTGTGTAATCATGGTTTTGGTGTATGATGGTCAAAATTTGCATGTTTTGTGGATGGTTATCTGGTATTTGGCCTATGATGAATGTGTTATGAGGCAGGTGACTATAAACTCAATATTCATGTTATCCAGTGTATGATGGTCAAAATGTGCATGATTTTTTTATGAAATTTGACTGTTTATGATGCATTTGACAGTAAATGATCAAATTATAGTCAATTAAAGTCATTTTCATTCATTCCAACCCATTAGTTATCAAAAGATTACAAAAAGTGCATAACCATGAACAAAATATACATATTCCAGCATTATGTTTACAACCTAAGCAAAATGTACACATATATTGTGTTTATGCTGTAAACATGAGTAAAAACTAGTCCTTAAACCCTACGTAGACATACCATAAATCTGACATAAGACTTCCAATATCATATGATGCTCCTCCATGATATACATGAGCTATCAGGTGTTCAATCCCTTCTCTCACCACATCCTCATCCACTTCTAGGGTTAGTGGGAGTGTGTTGGTCCTCCTTAGTGCTTCTTTGCCCATGTATGGTGTTTTATACTTGTTGTGACCCTTTATCTTCATAATTTCAATCATGCTCTGTTGTAAACTCAAGAACACACTGTTAAGTTTATAGATTTCTAGTTGTTCATAAGATGTGAGCACATTGTTGACCAACTCTTCAACTGTTTCTGATGGTGTGTCCACTTGTAATGTCTGTATTGAATTAAAATACTCTAAATCTAGCACAATGGTATCAGGTGAGTTAGGTGGTTGAAAAATAAGTTTAATATCAAACCCATCTGATGATGCAACAACTCTGAAATCAGGATCATTGTTACTGAGGTGGGGCTTTGCATTGTCTTAGTTGTATTATTATGTGTTTACTTGCACTTCTGGCCATTTTGCTTTAACTGCTGGTATAATCTGATTTACATGAATGAATTAACAGTTTAAATCAAAACAACAAGTGATAGTAATGCCACCAGTGTGTTCTGATAGTTTAAGTAGAACACATTTCTGGAGGCTTACTTTGTAAATCAACTAGATGATACATGTGCTCTGATAGTTTAAATGTGTACCTGATTCAAAAAATAATCCTTTATGACTTCTTTTGTTATGAAATCTATTGGTTTAGTCACCATTGTGACCCTTAATCAGTTGATATTATTTCTTTGAGATGGTTCCCTCTTTATGAATGGAAAGATATCAATCTTTACATCAAATATTACTTCACCATCATTTCCATATTGTGGCCTTGCAACTGCACACATAAACATCACCTTGGGAATAAATCTCTTGCTTTTGCATGTCCTGTATGAGTCATCTTCATCATCAACTTTGTAGCACCTCGTACTTGCTTTTGTTAGAAAAAACCATTTCTCATCAATGTGAATGACATTATGCATGGTTCCATACTTGGTTTTGTTGTTTTTCCTGTCAAGATGTAGTGAACTTAGATTGTAGTTGAGCCTTTGCAGCATATTTGCCTCTGTAATGGTAAGTTTAGTGACATTTGTGTAGGGTTTGATCTTTCTATTTTTGACCCACCTTCTAACAACACTCTTACTCACCTTTAACTCAATGGTCAGCCTCCTAATTGTTGTTCTTTTTAAAAATGGTATGCTCTTCATCTTCTCCACATCTAGTTGTACTGGCACTCTGTTTAGGATGTCTGTCTTTGGCTTGAATTCAACAGGACCTTCTAACATTTGTTTTTTTGCAGCTTTCCAAGTGTATTGAATGGTCCTCCTACTAACTCCAAATGATGCAGCTGCTTCATTTATCTTCCCATGATTCACAACTCCATCTTTGTTGTTGGCAATGAGGAATTGGAAAATTGCATTCCTGTCTAATGGAGAAAGATAAGGGCCTTTTTTTGTGTGTGACATTAGTTTTTTTTTTTGTATTTATGGCTATTCAATGAACTGAAATCTACATTGAATGTGTTTTTTTAATGTAAAAATCTGTATTTATGGTGCCTTTACAAGGCTGTAATTTTAGGAGGGAAGTTTTTGTTTGTAATTTAAGTTAAATCAGCTGCAAAGACTGATTAGATGGTTGTACTAGTGGTGGGAAAATTTTCCCACCCTTTAAATTTGTGAAATTTTAATTTTTTGGGTGTTTGCAGATTTATTTTTAAGTTTTCCATTTTTTTTACTGTTTCACTTTTTGAATTACTGTTCATCCGAGATTTAGGGGGAAAAGTAGGAGGGAAAGATTAGAGCTTAATCCCTCATTTACTTTCCATCTGATTTCTTAAAAATGCACATTTGAAAAGTCAACAAATCATCAAAAACCATTTTTTTTTTTTAATATGTGTGCAAATCTTAGGGTGCAAAATGAATTGGGACGGAAGGAGTAATTGATTATATATATGATGATAATAAAATAAAATAAAATGAGAGAGAATATTGAGTTGGATATATAATAATTTAATAATAATAATTAAAAGTGTGCGATAGATGATTAATAGTGTATTGAAAATTATGTTTAAAAAATATAAAATAGATATATATTGTAGGTATTATAGAGTAGAATTTTGAAGGATTTAAAATTTTATACTAAAATCCTTATAAATAAAGGGGGGTTTAAAATTTAAAATTCTAAAAGTCACTTTAACCCATAAACAAACGAGGCCTTATTGTTGCTATTCCATGGAAAACATTGCAACAATCAAAGTTATAACACCACTGCGTCCAACAATCAAACAATAGTAGAACAAAAACTTGTGTACAATTAATGCATTGATCAGTTCACAATCTTTTCTTTTGCATAAAATCCGTGCAGTTCACCGTTTTTTTCTTCTTTCATCTATACTAGAGTTGTTACGGTACACTAGACACCAACCTGTATTTTAGCTATTTTATTAAACATCTAACAATTGTTTAACCAACACATTTTCACAGTACCATCTTTATGGTTCGAGAAGTCATGGATTCGAGTCATTTGCTTTATAAAAAAATTATTATTTTTATTGTGGATTGATTTGAATATTAGGGTGAATTGCTAAAATTTTCTTCAAGGTTTGCCCAAATTAATAAAATAACACTATGAATTGGTGGATGATGATGATGGATTAGCTTTAGAGAAGAAAGGGAGATGATGGTGTTCTTCTCATTTGAGTGTTTAGAGAAATTTGAGCAGCGCTTTCGCCTTGTTTTGGTGAGCAGAAAATGGATTTCACATTGATGTTAGGAAGTGTATATATAGATGGAAAGGAGGGCAGGGGCCGGTTGGTGCTTTGAGGAGAAATTAGTACCGAGCATTTTTTTGGGTTAGGAAGTAAAGGCGTAGGATATTTGTTTAGTGCGACATTTATTACCACTCGGTATTTATCTCACCTTATATTTGTATTATAAAATCGTGGTTTTGCTACTTAAAAATTACGAGATCATTAAAATTTATTATTTAGGATTTTTAGTTGCTGGCTCGTCAAGTTTTGAGATGAAATTATTTAATTATTTTTTTCTTAACTTTCTTAAAAATTCTAATTAAGTTGGACGAAGTAGATTTGTCGTAATTGTTTTTACTGTTCGTTGTATTTTTATTTTATATTATAAATCCTCATTCATTAAAAGAGTGGATATTCTTTTTCTGGAATGTTTTTATTTAATATCTTATAATTAAACATTAATTTGAATATTTCGTTTAAAGTGCTAGAAGTGCTCTAGTTCAAAGTCATCGTTCGTAAATCGTACCTTAAAATAAAAATCTTTGCAAATATTAATAAATGAGAAAAAAATTCCTATGGAAGTCTACGTGCTTATTTGCAAACTCTACTAAAGTAGTGTTTTGAAATACCATTCTTATAGTTAGAAGTACCTTTTTTTTTAACCAATTTTTTTATTAAAAAACGTGTTTTTTTTGGGAATTTCAAAACACCCATAAATTGAGTAGAAGTACTATTTTTTTAAAGCAAAAACTTGTATGCAATATTGCATAAAAATGATATGTGCAATTGAGTATTTTTTTTCTCTCGCGGTCAGCGTTAGGGCAGATTGTTGGTGGGCCAATGAGCTTCTTCCTCTTCTCTTCTGACGGATCTCACGGGCTTTCTTCTTCCTTGTTCGTGCCCTAATTTTCTTTTTCGCTCCGATCATTGGATGAAATAAGACTGTTCAATTTGAATTTTGGTGTGGATTCTGCGAGAAGAAAATAGAATATGTGTGTAGTGTTTGGATTACCCCTCAATACAAAGTGTGTGTAATGAAATTCAGATCATTCTGCACTCTTTTCACGTTGTTTTGTAAATCTGTAATTTTGGACTGAAATTTTTTTTCGCGTTTGTACTAATTTTTGTTCATGTAGTAATACTTTTTTGCTCATATGGTAACAACACTCTTTTTGTTCATGTAGTAACACAAATTGTTTTTTAAATCTGTAATTTTGGACTGAGAATTTATTTTCGCGCTTGTACTGGTTTTGTTCATGTGGTAACACGTTTTTCTTCATATGGTAACATTTTTTGTTCATGTAGTAACACATGTTTTTTTAGTAATATGTAGCACTGTTCATATATCGTCGTAATACTATGTGAATATTCATGTGTTACCATATGAACAATAATGTGTTACTTTGTGACCCATGTACAAAAAATTGACAAAAAAAATGTAAAAACATTATATATTCAGTAGGAATCGAACCTGCGATTAAATTCATTAACAACAAACATGAACCACTAAGCTACAATACACATTTGATAAAAATATCCTTCTATAAATACATATACGCTCACGCCAACCTGAAGCCCACTGCCCGCGCCCGCTCTGACCCATGAAATTTGGACCATTTTTATCTTATTTATTTTATGTTATATTGTACATAAAACTAGTGTGCAATATTTCACATAAGACTTTTTTTAAAAGCTCTTGGACTCAATTATTTTAAAAAAAATAAATGTTTCCACCTTTATGATAGAGAATGATATATCTGTTCAAATAGGCTCAACGTGTGGTATCTACACATAATTACTGCACACACTGGGTTTTTCTAAATAATAAAAAAGAAAAAATATGCGTGTTAGATAACGTCGTGAATAAATACTACTCCTACTGTTTACAATAAAAGAATAGTATAGAATGGTTAAATGCAGACGACGCGAGTTGAATCATTGAAAGTAGAAAGTTTTTGCGGTACCAAAATGATGGGATCACCAATGTCGTCCAACCCCAAGTATTATCCCATCCCCATGTTTAAACCCTTGCCGCCCATAACCACCTCCGCCGTCGCTCTCCGCCTTACCGATGCTATTCGCCGCCGCTTTCTCGCCCGCTCCTCCCTTAAGGTATGATCCTAAAATCAACCTACAATGAAAACCACTATTTTGCCCCTTGCTCACTTACACTAGCACAGTTCGATGTTAATTTGGCGTCCTTTGCAGTTTTAATCACTTCTATTTGTTTTTGGTTGAGTGGAATGGATAAGTATGTGAGATCATTTAGATGAATTTGCGATAATTCGCTGATTTGATGATGTGAGAATCGCAATTACTGCAGCTCCCTTACTTCAATTGCACTGTCATGTACATGAAATTGTTTTCCGGTGTTCTACTAAATCGAGCACAAATGAAGGGATCCATTGTTTTATTTGGAATTAAGTTTTGGCATACTGTGTTTTCCAGATGCTATTGCATATATCCAGGATTTGTGATTGTATAAAATCCTGAAATGCTATGTTGGACTTTCAATGAGCATAAGATTTTTTGAATGCTTTCTGGTTTGTGAAGAACTGAATTAATCAGCTGTAACACAGTTTTAAACTGATGTTAATGGCTACACTGAATTTTGACCTGGGAAATTATATGGAATTTTTTAGTCTTGCACTATGAAGGGCATATACAAGATGAACTGATTACTAATAGGCAGGCACTGCATCATATGAAACAGTCATCTCTTCAATGCTTGTTCATCGTGTTTCTAATTATGAAGAATCTTCACTATAGTTATGCTTTTTGTACAGAATATTTCTCTTCTTGGTGATATGCCTCGTTTGAAGGATTTGTGTCATCAAAGGGCCCTTCAATTTACAGGTTTTAATTGTTTTCAATGGTCATTCAATGCTTTCTCTTCTACATTGATGAACTTAAGTTTCTTCAATGGAGATGAAAGTAGAAGTGGTTCTAAAGACTTTGGCAAGCAACAAGCAAGGACATCTAGAAGAAACTTATTTGATGGGAGGCAATGGACCAATATCCTTCTTGCTGCTAATGTCTTGTGAGTATCACTGATCATATATGTGCTAGCGGTAATATTAATATACGACTATTAAGCCCATGCTTTTTTCGTGCTACACCTAGGGGGTGTTTATTTATGGATTTGAAATCCAGCAAGTGGATTTGATGAATAGTAAAAAGTGTATTTTGGAAAAAAATATATATATGTTTGCGAGTGTAAATTTTGGTTGGATTTGATAGGGTCGAATTTTGAGAGAGTGTGCAGTTGACGAGATGCATAGTCACTCTCCATGAAGTACCTGATTTTATTAGTTTCCACGGGGGAAGTAAAGACCTTTTCTGAATTTATATGCAGAGTTTTTGTAGCGCAATCTGTCTCAGATGGTAACATCTTCTTGTATTGGGGAGCAAAGGTTAGACTTTACTGCCTCATCCAAGTGCTAGACATCACATACTTCAGAATTTCTATGTTAATCATGTTTCTCTTTCTATATTTGCAGATTAATAGTCTCATTAGTGAAGGACAATTATAGAGGCTAGTTACATCTTCCTTTCTACATGCAAATATTGGGCATCTGCTGGTTTGATTTAAATATAACCTATAAAGATGTAGTCTTTGATCGACATTTGACTTGTTATATAAAAGACTTATGTTTTTTCAGGTCAATTGCTATTCTTTGAACTCAGTTGGCCCAGTTGTTGAGAATATATGTGGTCCTAAAAGATATCTGACAATATACTTTAGCTCCGCTATTGCAAGTAACAAATAGAAACCACTACAATTGAAAATTAGCATATAAATTATAAAGTGTCATTTGTTTAATCAACTCCTATGGTGTGCATCAGGTTCAGCCATGAGTTATTGGTTCAGTAAAGCACCAGCAGTTGGCGCATCAGGAGCTATTTTTGGATTGGTAATCCCTTTATCATTAAAAAATGTAGTATCTCTTCAAGTCCTAACATAGCATTTCTGTTAGCTTTAGCTGATTTTTAGAACAAACGCAAAGTTTCAGTGTATCTTTGATTGGTTTATTTGGCATGATTAGGTTGGATCATTTGCTGTGTTTGTCCTGAGACACCGGGGCATGGCCAGAGGAACTGATGGTGATCTCAAACATATTGCACAAGTGATTGTGTTAAACATGGTATGTCACCTTTTTTCACTGTTACAACTGGTTACACTACTGTACATAGGGATGTAAATGAGCAGCGCTCAAGCCAAACACCATCAGGCTCGAGCTCGGCTCAGTTTGAAAATTTTCAGGCTCGAGTTCGGCTTGAGCTCGATTCGAACTCTTAGTAGAGTTAGAGCCATGTTTGACTCGACTCTAATAAATTAAGTTCTTGAATAGTTCGAGTTTGGCTTGCAAAAAGCTCGTTAGCGAAGTTTGGACATTCTTTTTAACATGCTTGTTTAACTCGCTAATGAGCTTTTGTGAGCTCGAACTTGACTATTCTGAACCTAACATTTTAAAGTCGAACTTGAACCTAAAAATCTTCGAATGAGCTGCGGTTCGTTTACATCCCTACAGAGAACTATGAATTGCCTTGATTTCTTATGCACATTTGTGGCTTTTAAATCTCTTTTTGGGGACAAATCAACAAAGTTGCCTGAACATGCTCGCACTGCCTTCATTGGAGGATTTATCTGATTGAACTTATGCTGAAATTTTGTTGTGTGCTTTTGTAATACCTGATGAAACTGAGAATCTCTCGTGCAGACTATTGGGTTGCTATCACAAGGCATTGATAATTGGGGACATGTAAGTTGGTTTACACTCGAGACATATCTGCATTTATGTATCACTGCACTTAATTGCAGACTTGATTTATTACTTATGAGAAGCCTTTTTTTGCATCAACAATATATTTAACTATAAAATTCCAAAAATATGCATCACTTAGTACCAGTCATGGCTACTCTTTATCAAGGCATTTAGTTTTTTTCTTTTCATACTAGAAACGAGGTCCCTCTATCCTATATTCCTGTATATCACTTTTTGGATGCACAAATATTTCAGGTTGGAGGATTGATAGGTGGAGCAGCAATTTCATGGCTTCTTGGTCCTGCATGGGAGCTTGACGCCATTTCCCGTGATGGCAAAAAAATATTTGTAGACAAGGCCCCAATATTCTCTCTCATAAGGAGACCTCCCAAGTAAAAAAAGACTGGAAAGAAGCAATCTTCAACCATGATAATGCTGATTCCTTGTAAATGTCTGTCACCATAATTTTATTAAGAATTGCCTAATTGTAGCAATTGATGTATGTTAAGATTCATATGCATAGCTAATTAAATGGAATTGCTGATTGTTGATGGGAGAGAGTGTATTTTGATACAGATATAACAGTACAATCCGAAATTATCTCTAGTTTTTTCGAGATTTTATTATTAACGAGGTTGCTCTCCTAAGCATCCAAATCTATGGCAGGTTATGCTCTCAATTGACCCTCAAATATGTGTTTTCCATAAAGCAAATGAAAAAATACAGTGCAAAAAGAAAACAACCTTTTGAAACTCCCATGCACATTATCTCCACAAGAGACTGAGTAAGGAGTCTGGTTTATGCGCAGTGGAGTATATTTGAAGATAAATGTTTCTTTACTGAATATAAAAATATATTTATTATGTTTTGTTAACATCAGTAACTCTCATTCCATTACATTTGCAAATTCCAGAAAGAACCCGTACACATTTTACAGTTTGTTCTTTCGGAAACCTGCAACGAACCGAGCCACTAACTCCTTTGATGTATAAAGTTAAGTTAGGGAGTTATTCCCTTGAGAAAATAACATCCCATACAATCCCGTAAGATCAGGTGTCAACACTAATGCCTAATTATCATCCTTTAGCTTTGACCTTCCATTCCCTTCACTTTCCTCTCAATGCGAAAACTGCAAGCCGGTATTCACTTATCCTGAAAACTAATTAAGGCCACATTTAGATTTTATCTTTGATGTATCCCGAGTAGGAGAAGAAACGCCACGAGTCCATTCAAGTAGAAGCATTGAATTCTCCCAGAACCTGCGATAAATGCATATGCATAATTGTTAGCAAATATGAGCAATGAAAATGTATTTTACTTCAGATTCATGCAGTCTAGCACTTAAAGAAGTTCACTTTTCATCGCTATTATGTATAGTTGACATCAGAAGTTCTGCCCTTAATCCTTTAACAACCTGACGTGTTTTTTGTTCAATTCAATGTTTCAACTTTCAACCACAAACTGCAACTCCAATAATGCAGCCATGCTATATTGTCTTCCATCAATTTAAAAGTAGTGTCCATATATTCTTCCAGGCATAATATTAGATAGCCATATAGTAAAATTCTATTCATCTACATCAAACTTGGTATATCTTAGCTGAGGGCAGGATATGTGGTAGCAATAACTTACATGAGTAGGCATATGTTGAAGATGAAACATGTATTGTAGACACAAAACCTTCGTCAGGAGCTCTACTGGGGGAATAAGGCGATAAACTAGGTGACATTTGGTCAGGATGAGAAATTGGAGGATGACTCGGTGGAGTGGGCGCAGAAGTCGGGATTGCCTTAGATGGTGGCAGTGAATGATGAGAGTTGGGTGAAAAGGCAGGAGAATAAGATGGCACCAGAGATGGTCCAGTATCATAAATCCCCTCTGATGGAGATGGAGATGGGGATAGGGACGGGATTGGGGTTGGGGATGGAGATGGAGATGGAGATGGAGATGGAGATGGAGAGAGGGAGATGGAGATGGAGATAGAGATGGAGATATGGATGGGGGGTAAAGTGTACGATTTAGAAATGATGAGAGGCTAATTTCTTTAACTTTTCCAAAAACGGAATACTTAAGGCCAAGATTCTCCTTAGGAGTAGACCCAACAATTACTTGAGCTAGTTGACTCAATCTTTCGGGCAGTATGGTTCCCCGACCAGATGAAACTGTAGTTTCAACTTTTACTGGAGGATCTTTTGTTGAGCCATGTTTGTTTGTTAATTGTACATATACCGCCTGTATCAAAAAAGATCTTATCAGGTGAGAAGTAAATTGATAAACCAAGCTTAGACTCAGGCCCCAGACTCCCACCCCCTTAAAAGGGTAATATACCAATAAAAAGCCACAATTAGGAATTTTAAATTTAGAGAAGTTATCGAATAAAAACCTTGCATGAGATCCCACTTCTTCTAGAAGATACAGTCAGTATGAATGGATACACATGTTGTGGTACTAGTCACATCAATATCCATCCCTTAAACATGTATCTAACTACTAACCATAATTCATTTATTGAAAAAGACTTTGAAAAACACAAGTTATAACTCAAATTGATTCGAGTTAGGTAGAGGAGCTGTAGAACAACAATTGCAAAAAATATGAGTATGACAAGTACTTAAAGTAGACGAAGCAAGGTGGATATATCATCACTTGTGCAAATCGACAAAACAAACCTATCCATTAAGTTCAAAGATTTGTACAGAAAACCTAAACTGCTGATACTCTAGCGTAGAATTTGTTGTACCTCATTGGGCATCAGATGCAATCCCAGTTTCAGTTGTTCCTTCAACTCTAATAGATTTTCTTTTACATCATAAATTGAGCTATTAAGAGTGAAAGTGAAAAGGGTCTGAGATTTAAAAGCTGTACTCTCCGGCATTATGGTAATCCCACCAGGAAATTTTAAAATCTCAAACGAAGAGGGTTTTCCAAAAAAAGAGGAGGTTAACGTCAAATTGGCTTGTTGAAGACTCAGATCTATCAAGGATGATTTTAACAAAGACAAGGTTAATGGATTCACTGTTCTATTTATTGGGTCAGGAAGGAAACCGAACACCACATCAGTCCAGTTAGATAAGCTAGTCTGGTTAGATAAGTGTGACTGACGCATGGACAGAACAGCAACCTGCAAAAAAATGATTACCAAATTAATTTTCTGTCACGTTTATGCTAGAAAATGCAGGAAGTGATAAAGTTAAAGCACACCTTAAAGGAAGGAACACCTATCTCCTCATGGACATCATATTCTAATCTTGCAATGTATGGTACAAGCTCAGAAACCGGCTTCTGAAGCTGGAAATATGATTGAACAGTGGCTGAATCAAGAAACAGATTAACGAAGGGAGTTAATATTTTAAGCAAAAAAAGCTGCATAAAACTGTATTTTATTATGTTATCTCTTCTTTTTTGTGGGCATTAAGGCACCAATTTTTTGATATATGTAATACAAATGATGCAGTTTCAAAGTAAAAGGAATAAATACATCACATAATTCTACATAATGGACAGTATACTAATAATTGAACTATTTGCTACATATGATGAATAGATTCTTCTAAATTCTTAACAGCTAATGAAAGGAAAAGACCTGGCTGTCAACAGGTGAGGCTGCAATCACTTCATTAATAAGTTAGTACAGATTACATAAATAAAGGGGAGGCCAAATCTTTTAAAAAGTGAATCATCAATGTTCAAGTCTTCAATTTAGAGCTAAAATGCAATTGCTTGATTCATTCAAAAGTAGGAACAAATTTAGAATTAACACTAACAACTATCACAACAAGAATGAGAACTTCAATGAATAAAGTATATGAAAATCTCCAGAAAAATGCATCTATTGCCAACAGGGCCTTGATCGGGGAAACATGGTCATAAAGTAACCCATATGATCATTTTAACACTGTCCTGCTTAGGTACTGTGATGATCAGTTTAGTAATTTGCTAAATTAAGATTATTCCCTACTCCTCCAGCTGAAGAGATGTAATATGATGAAACATCAGTTCAAAAACAAAAAATCATAAACAATGCCCACAAAAAATTATAGCGTGTAAGAGAAATAAAATTAAAAAAGTGCAATGATTTGATGAGTACGGATTATTAAACATTGGAGATCCAAGGAAAATCTATACTATTTGAGAAAGAGCAAGTGAAATCTCAGTTCGTTTCCAAAGACGCACCAAATAATACTAGGTTATACTGGGGATAGTAGCACCAACTGCAAATCAGCATATTCATGTAGAAAAATGCATGTAGAACGATCCTGTTTGTCAGGTAACTAAATCAGTATTTCCAGGAAAAGTATATAAGACCTCAATTAAATTTACACTGTCCCTTTCACGGCCATAAATTGTTAGTCAGAGTAAAGTAATATTTATCAACAATTCATCTACCACTCTACAAATTTGTTTAACAGCAGAAAAGAAATTTGTAAACATTCATTGCTATTTTTAGGTATTAAATGATATGGGCTTTAATTTAAAAGACCAAGTCAACAGATAACAAGTAAACCCCCCCCCCCCCCCCCCCCCCCACCCCATTTCTATTCTTAGTCTATATGTTAAACATTGGTCAGAGACTCAGATGCCATTAGACTAAAAATTACTTCACAGTTTACAATCAACCAACGAAGCGAGTAGTTCTGCATATAGGCTTCCTTTCTTTCAGATAACGGAATGTTGCAAGATGAAAGAACATGATATCGCTGAGCAAGATATCACCTACCAAAGTACAATTTATTCCTCTGAATTTCACACAAAGTCTACACAACATAAATTACAAATTTCCATCTGAAACACGGCTAGATCATTCAGAAGCATTTCCAATTTAATATCATACATGATACATCAAAAGTACTCTTGAGTCCCGACTTCAAACACTATGATAGAAAGCCACATATCGTTATAAGTCATAAGGGCATCATCGAAATTAGAAATGAGTTCTAAATAGGGAGTAGAAGTTAGAAAGGTTTCCAAGCCAGAAAAATCAAGCACAGCCATAAAACCCAAAAGCCAGAAAAATTAGAAAAACTATTAATATGTGTAAAAAAATTATATAATTGTCTGTCAAAATATGCAAATCATCAGGAAACCACAGCAAAGTAAAATTCAAATTAACAGCATGAACAAAACCTAATTCCAAAGTAACTCAAGAATAAATCCCCAGACATTCAAAGACAAAATTAAACATGAAAATTAACAAACAATATAACAGAAACGGTAATTTACCGCTGAGCTTGATGGATTCTTCAGCATCATACCCAGCCTGCTTGTGTCGATGAGGAATAACCCAAAAAAAGACGGAAAAAAATGCGGCGAGACTGAATATCAAAATAAGGGCACATTTAAAGCTGAAAAGCTTGTAAAAGCCCATCGAACATCTCCGGCAGAGGAAGGTTGTAGAAGCACCACCGCCGTTAGACTGCTGCTGCACAATTGGCAGTTGCTGATTACCGGCTTTCCCCATTTCCACCACAGCATCTGTTCCGAAATCCGAACACTCCTCTTTGACTATCTCAAATATCTGTCGCTGCAATTTGTGAAAGGAAAGGGTTTCAGTCTCTCTCTCTAGCCCTTTCTCTCTCTAAAGGGTGAGGACTGAGGAGACAACTGGGGACTAGTGTGCTCGCTCAACAAATTCTCTCCCAATATACGCGCATAAACACAAATACGCACTAAAAAGAATTTAATTCCTTCTTCCTGATTTTGTGTGTTAATTTTCGGTATATTGGATTTTTTAAATTTTGTAAATTTAGTCTATTTAGATAATCAGTGACATCACAAAAATGCTTCAAACTCTATCCGATTATTCCTAAGCTTTTTATTTAATTTTATAATTAATATATCAGGTAAAGGTTAAGTATTTATTATATCAAAATTCTTTGTCTATTAACATCTACAATAAAAACTACATTACATTTAAAGAATTTTATCAATTTTAAGAAAAATATACTGCACATGTATGATATTATAACATAAAAAATCACTATTATTTAACTGATTAGTCGAATTAAATAAATATTTGAGATATTTAATTTATTTCAACCGGTGTAATACGCCGGAAAAGCAGTGTTGATTTATTTTATAGGAGTATTTTTTTTTACGCTTTTTTTTATATTATTTAAGAATATATTTTGTGTCATGTTTTAGTATTTTTCTAAATTCAAATTCGTTTTATGTGATTATTTGAAACTTATATTCTACTCCATTCAATTCAAATCACGTTCTGCGTGTTTATTTAAATGCTGGATTAAAATTTGACAATGCATTTTGCTATTAGTAATATAAAATGAACTGGCTTGCTACTGGTGGTAAAATTAAGAATTGTTAATCATAATTTTAATTAAGATGCTCGCCTGATTGTTCTCGCACAATAGTCCATAAATTACATGAGATAATTAAACAAGTGATTTTTAGGTGTGTGTGACTCTTTTTAAACAAATGGTAATAAAAAAATAGTTTAATTTCTTTTAAGTATTACATTACTTCCAGCAAGAAATGAAATTAGATCTCAATTATTATTAACCAGGTGTGCCTAATTTTTTAATAGCTAGCGATTATTTTTAATAGTATATTCTTGTGGGAATATTTGTATCTTTTGAGAGAGAGTGATTTTTTCTTCATCTTTTATTTGAGGGGAAAAACTGAAGTTATATAAAATGATTTTGAAAAAGACATGAATTGTATCCAATCGTTGTAGGAGCATTACGTTGTCATAAGGTGAAAATATAATCTACAGTAGACTTCTGCTTAATTTGAATCATTCCATGCAAAATAAAGATTGGTACATATTTAAATAATTTTCAAGTTAATTGAATGAAATAGTTATACAAATAAAAACTAGTATAAATTCCAAGAGAGAAAAATAAATTTTAAAAATTGAAAATTTGTAAAAAGTCCCAAATGATTTTGGGTGTAAAAGTTTAGGGCATAAACAAGACAATTAGGTAGACACGATTTCCCCAGCGGTTTAAAATCTTTTTTTGCTTAAATTAATTTAATAATGTATTTTTGAAAGGAATTCAAATTACAAGTAAATGTAATTAAGGTACACAACGTTGAGGAAAAGCAAAGGTGAAAGGGGAAGTTGAGAAAACTAAAGTGTGCATAGAATAAGATTAGACAATCGAATAAAGTTATGAAATATTTGTCACTTTTCACAATTTCAAATTTAAAATTCGCCCAAAATTTGAACTTATCTACACATTTTTGTCATGATTTGATTTATTATACAATTTGATAATCCTTTTTTTCTTTTTCCTTTTTTGGTTCTTGGGTTTTACTCAATGTTCTCACTTTTGGGAACCTTTGTACTATTAATATATCTCTTCATATTCACCACTAACCATGAAGCCAATCCCATGTATCCAACTTGCCCTACTTTTGTAGATATAATAATCAATTTATCGATGATGAATTACACACTTAGTAAGAGCATCCACAATAGTTCATCAAATGAAAATTTATTCATTGGATGAATGAAAGTTGATATTTAAAATTATTGTGGGTTTTTATTAGATTTGAGAGAGAATGTCATTCATCCAATAAAATGAATGGAAAGATAAAATATTTTTTTGGAGAAAAGTAGGTAGAAATGAGGTGAATGTGGGGTCCACAAAAAGTGTATGAATGGATGAATGATTGATAAATCATTGTGAGAATGTATTTAAATAATTGAATTTTTATAAATTAATAATGTGGAGATGATCTGAAGAGAGAGTGAATGGATGGATGAATTTTCATCCATCCATCGTGGATGCTCGAATTCAAAATAAATGTATGTTGTTCACTAACTCGGATGTTATTTAAAAGTATTATTTCCACCTATGGTCATCTAACATGAGTAACTATTTATTTATGTATATAGATTTTGTGAAAATGGAAAAAAAAATGGAATTAGGCAAAGGTTTCGTTGGACTAAGAAAGGACTAAATCTTCTATGAATTCAGATGCACCATGCACTCATACTCATAAAGTATTTTAGAATCATACAATTTATTATATTGAAGGGTTAATAACAAATTACAACCTATACTATTGTCATTTTTACAAATTGCAACTTGTACTATTTTTCTTAACAAAATACAACTCCGACTCATGTTTTTTGAAATATTTTTATTGAATTTCTTCAATTTGATGTTTGCTAAAATACTTTTAGGCATTATGGTATGTACAACATATCATTTGTAGCTATATTTAGCCGGAAAAGTTTCACAAAAAATGAGTTTCGGGTTGTAATCGGTCGTTTTTTAGTTGTACAGGTTGTAATTTGTTAAGAAAAATAGTACATGTTGCAATTTGTAAAAAAAAAAAATAATACATGTTGCAATTTGTAATTAACCTCATATTGAAATATGCAATTGTTTATATTGAACTGTACAATTATTAATATGAAAAAATAATTGTGCAGTTCAATGTAAATAAGTTGCATATTTTTAAAATGCACTATAAGTGCACTGTGCACCTAGATACACAAGAGATCCACCCCTAAAAAAATTGTTTTAAGAGAATTGGTAAAGGAAATTTAAATGATATCATAAAAAAATGTGGTGATATTAAAATCACACTAAAAAGTAAAAACAATTAAGAGAAAATTATAAAATCAAAATCAAATTGTTATGCAAAATTATTGACACTTTAATTCGAATTCTTTGCCCTGGCTTTTAAAAATATATAATGAAAAATGGTGAGGTAAAGTAGGAAGTGAATTATCCAATGAAATTGAATTGAAGTGGAACGTACAATTGCAATTATGAGTTGATAACTAACTCATAGTCATAAGTTTCAATTCATGGTAGTGCATGGATTGGCAAAATGATGCTCCCATTAGTAATGAAATAATAATCAATTACCTTCACGTATACGTTGAAATTTTAGTAACCAATTT
Organism: Stenogyne calaminthoides; assembly: GCA_037126765.1. Taxonomy (NCBI): domain Eukaryota; kingdom Viridiplantae; phylum Streptophyta; class Magnoliopsida; order Lamiales; family Lamiaceae; genus Stenogyne; species Stenogyne calaminthoides. The sequence continues at coordinate 17,796,383 of JBBCBC010000001.1, forward strand.
AGTATACAATTGGATTTTTTTTTTTTTGATTGTTTTCAAAGGGAGGAGCATTCGTTATTTACTCCAATTCACCACCATAAGTTTTTTTTTTTTTTTTAAAAAAAAATTGGGAGGAATGTATTTTTTTTTTCATTTACTTTTAAAAGATTTTTTAAATTTTACTTCCTTCGTCTCAATCTTAAGGGAACTTTTTCCATTTATTTTGTCTCAATATATCACATAAAATACTAATAAATAATTTTTTCTACCCCCAACTATCCATTATTTTATCACATAATATAGGATTCAGATTTGGTGTTGTACAACACCCTCCTATGCTTTGTGTGGTTGGATCATTATTGATTTTAGACACACACCCGGGTGTGTGTGTACAACACTAAATCCCATCCCCATAAAATACTAACAAACAATTTTCTCTACCCTCAATATTTTATCACTATTTCATTAAATCCTTATGAATAGTAAAACTTTCCTTAAGATTGGGATGGAGAGAGTACTACGTAACTTATTTTCTAGCATATTTTTATTCTTATTTATTTTTTTTTTTTTTTTTTTTTTCTGCTTTCTTAACTCCTTGCTTCACTTACATATGTTGAAAAACAAAAGACATTTAAATTCTATTGTAAATTACTCACTTGGGTTATTTACGGTTAGATTAAGTCTGCAAATATGTAAATTTTGCATTTTTTAAAACAACATACATTTTGACAGAAAATTCAGAAAATAACTCTTTTGCCTCATGTAGAGCTGTCAGAACGGGTCGACGGGTGGAGCCGGCCCAAAACCCACTTCAACTCACATTTTTGCGGGTTTGGACGGGCCAACCCACTGCGGTTTTGAGTTGAAAACTACTCAACCCAACCCAACCCATAACGGGTAGCGGGCTAGCCCGCGGGCTTTTTTAAATAAAATATTTTTTTTACATGTATTATTTATAATAAATTTTAGAGTAGATCTTCGATAAAACTTGTTAATATCATTAGATTTTTATCGATACACTTATAAACTAATATAATAACACTTGTAAACTGAGATCATAATATTAAATACTAGAGGTATTAGTTTATAATAGTATTATAGTCACTTAATAAGTGTAATAATATTAAATTCATAAGATGAACATGTTTCACATGAGAATTTGTGTAAAGTTTAAGCATCATGTGAACAGTGTTTTAATGAATAATTAAAAATTCATTAAAACAAGCATGGAAAAATTTTGGGAGGCGACAGGAGCGCGGATCTGGTCCTGGCTGGCTCTCAGATCGAGTGAAAAAGGTGCGCATAACCCCTTTTAGTATGTGGCTTCAGAACCCCGGACCGGAGGGTGTGTATAAGAATTCTGAATTAGAGCAGGGAGTTTTAATTGTCTTGGGCCATTCTGGCATGTAATTGTATACTACTCTAAAAGGAGTGTCTTATTGTGCAGCCTGGATTATTTCTTGTACTCTAGGCTGCTACTGGTGTTATCAATGAAAACTTAATTTTACTGTTAAAAAAAATGAATAATTAAAACAAGCAAAACTTATAATAAACTAAAAGATTAAGCAATAATATCCACAAAATAATCATAATAAATAAAATGATTTTTATATGTTGCGTACGTAAGTGAGAAATAAATTATTTTTTATATTTATATTTGAGTATTTTAATTAAATTTAATGATATTATTAAAAAGAATTAATTTTTTTCTATAAAAAAAAGCCCGCGGGCCAACCCACTCCAACCCGCGGCCAAAATGGCCCATTCTCCGGCAGGCTCGTAAATACTCAACCCAACCCGCCCCATATATAGGCGGGCCCTGGCCGGCCCAACGGGCCTAACCCATTTTGACAGCATTACTCATGGTGACACTAAATGCCATGTCTATTTTTAAATAGATAAAAATTCATATAAGACGAAAATTCATATGAGACAATCTCATGATGAAACGAGGTATAAATTAATTCAAATCAATATTCATCCATTCTAAAGTGTTTAGACCTTCACACGCAAGCGTGTCTCTTTTAAATAATGGTTGACGTCATGTAGAACGAACACCTAATATATCCATAGGAAAGCCCATTCGTTATTGAAATGTGATATCGATTGTACAAAATCAGTCCCTCGCAAGATTTACTCCACTTCAAATACCTTTAAATTTCAAACTGCTCCGTCCAAACACAACCTAACCCTTTTGTCCTATGTTATTTTCCTTTTCTAATATTTTGTCATTGCAAATTCTCTTCCGCCTCGTTTCTTGATAGTTACCCCTTGCAACCTTTCCAAATCTAATACACTTGCAATTTTCCTTTTCTTATTCTTAGCTGATTTTTTTTTTCCTCAAGAAGTAAAATAAAAAAGTAAAGTACGACCCAGAATGCAAATTTTCAAATACAAAGGAGATAATATGAGTAAAAATAGAGGTTAAAATGCAAGGAACTGAAAATGAGTTGTTCAAGAGTACAGCGGACAATATACTGAAAAATAAAGTATGTGTAAAACTTAAAAAACTGTTGAAATACTGGGGGAAATATCACATACTGCAATGTATGCATCCAACATGATCTACTCTCATAACACTTGCATTCAAAATTAGCAAAACATTGATCGTCAAAATTAGCAGAAACGAACTAAAATGAAAATGAGGGGAAACCCTGCGCATAACATGATTAATATTTGCGTTCATGTGAGAAGCCTAACACTAACAAACGGGGGTAAGCTGTCAGGATCACAATCTACCTATTGTGTAGATCCTTACAATTTCAATAGAAAGGGAACATTTTTCTCATGATTTCAAACAGCAAATCAGGTGAGAATTACAATACAGAAAGGTGGTTCAGATTCAGGAGAATAAAAATATATTCAAGGCAAAAAGTTCTAATAGTTCAACAGGCATCATAGAGTACAAGGTCAAACAAAACTAAATTTACCATTTTTTTCTCTAAATCAGCTTTTTCTTTTGGAAATACAGTTGTAAGTACCATATCTGCAGAACTGAAACCAGAATGCAGACTCCCAATGACACAATACTGTACCAAGCGACACGAGCATTTGTTCTTTCACTTACACCGCGCATCTCTGCTTCTCTGCAAGACAAATTAAGATGAACTGAATAACCTGAGAATAAATAACCTGGATAAATAAATGTAAAGACTGAACTAAAAAAATATGATAATAGTAATGAAACGAAGCAAAATGTTGGATTCCTTATGGAGTCCAACATCAACAGAATTACTTGTACCCTATTACAACAGTAATTTAAGCTGAAATTGACTTTGTATGAAACCCAACATTGGGCTCCATATCAAAAGGCAGGATATATATATACCTGCTTTTAAGATATAGGAGATTTTCATGAATGGCTTCAACTGCTCCTTCAAGCTTTCTTAGCTCAAGCTCAACACCCTACTAGAGAGGCCAAATATGTAAATCATCTGTACTTTTGAGCTTCAAATCTCACTCTGGGTTCAAGCTACTCAAAACTTTCACCACCATCACAAATGCCATAAATTTAAGGAATATTGTCAATTCAAGGCTTGAAAGTTAGTATTAAAAATATCAATTTAGGATCTGAATTTTTTTTTCATATCAATTCAGGACCTAAAAATTAATGGACTAATGTGGGGCCAGAAAGATAGAAACTGTCAATTTATAGAATGTTATCTTTCAGGCCCCTAATTTAATAGTTTTACTATTTTTCAAGCCCTGAATTGATAACACTCCTACATTTAATTACACAACCCAGGAAATGTAGTTGGCATGTTATAATATTCTATGTGTCTATGCAAACTCATCTAATTAACCAGACAAGCATACACCTGCTATAAAAACTATCCTTGAAGAGAAAAGCTTAATGATCTCACCTCAATTTTCTCTTTTCTTGCAACTGAATCCCAATCCTTTGCTGCAATACCTGTCTTCCAGTCTATATTGATACTAATATCCCCAGCTCCTGAATTTTGGCTACCCCCCCAAAAACAAGCCAGATAATTTCCACCTTCGGTAGTTGTAAATGCAAATTGACCGTTGGTGACATTCTCCAGGTGATGGACGGTATTCCCATAAGGTGAAGTAACCTAAAAAGGAAACATTGTCACATTAATTGGACGAACATTGCAACAAAGGTGGCTGGTCACTTTAAATGATTAAGGAAAAGTTATCTTCAACATACCAGAAATAGTAACGTTTCCAGCATATACAAAATTTATCTTCTACACACCAGAATTTCTTCTCAGGTGAAGAACCAAGAATAGGGGAAAGCATAAGGATGTGATGCTTAATCAAGGTAGGAAAACATATAGGTGATATCATAGTGAAATAGTGCTTTATCATCTATAGGTTAGTTGGCATCTGAAATTGTGCTAGTCTTTATATATAAGCTCATTGCAGCTTTTCATATAATTAATCAATTTTACCACTTAAGAATCAGATGAACAACAGCTAAATTTTAAAGCGAAAATCTACATGAAATATGCTATAAGTCTTAACTAGTGAATGAACAGTAAATGCACAAAATGTAAAATAAAAGCAAAAGGCAAGATTTTTCACTAGATACCCCAAAAACATAAACGTTTATGTGTACGGGTTGAAGCAACATATATAAAAGATTACAGGAAGATTACATAATTATTAGCCTACTATTAAGCACCAGGGTTCCATATGCTACTACAAGCCATGATCTTCAATGTGCTTTCTCTTTGGTCAACATGATTAAAGTTTGTTTATATAATTTGAAAATATGCCCATTAGGGGAAAATTTAGCGATGCTATGAATCAAAGGCACGCGCTAAAGCATAAGGTAAACTTTATGATGACAATAAAAGTAACACATTCAATATTCTTAATGTAAATTAGTTTAGCAGTCTTTTCCAACTAAATATTTGAAAACTATTGGTGCTATTGCCTTTGATGCACCATTTTCATTTGTTGTTGCAAAGTCAACCCCTAGCTGAACCTTATGCAAGTAGAAGAATATAAACAGGATGTGCTCTAGAGTGTTTCAATGAATTTCTGATAGACCAACTATTGTGCCCAGAGATGACGTTGATTTTGAAAATAATTTGTTTGACGATACAATTTGGAAACACCTTGCTGCACATAAGACTCACAAGACAATACAAAATTGGTGCCTTGACATGCCTTATATTTAACTAACAAAAAAAAGAAACAAGTGCGACTTTCCACTATAAAACACACGACTATTAGCTTGCAAGATAAAAATGCTGCATAAGCATATTATATGCTTCTTTTAATCTTTTACACTTATTCTGATTCCAAGCTTATCTCAAATAAAAAAATAAAAAATACTGTAATTTTAACTAAGGCTAAACTAGTGAATATCGGAGTACCAAAGAAATCTAGAAGCATTACTAGTAGCAATATAAGATGCATGAAATAAAGTGAATGCACATGTCATAACTGATGAGGAACAGCTACGAGAAGGAAAAAAGAGATGGAGAAACATGTTCTTAGTTCTGCTCATGAACAACATAAATCAAAGTAATTACAGATGGTTAATTTCTCGACATTTCTCAAAGAACTATTCAATAAATTGGCGCAATTTCACCCTCCATATTCTTCCTCCCATTTCAACATTTTCTCCCTCTAGCTCAGTGAAACCACTCTGGCCTAAGGCTAAAACTAAACCTAGAATAAACTTACTTTTCATTTTCTGATTGCCATTAATCATCCGAAAATGGAACCAAAATAGGAAACTCATTAACTATACTCTCAAAACATTAAGCTCGTACATTAACTCTAATAAACTTCAACTTATCTTCCATTTATTCCAATTTAACATCCGAGTCAGCATCACATGCACATTAACAACTTTCTCTGGACGAACGTCAATATCTTCGTCGGTACGATATTATTCTTTTAGAATCAAACAAACCGCAAAAGCAGACAAATTAAGCTAGTAATTTGGTAGAGTGGGGGAAAAGAAACCCTAACCTTGGCGGAAATGGTGGGGACGGAGTGGACGTGATCGTCGGAAATGACGACATAATCAGCCAAAACGACGACGTTGCTCTGGATTTCTTCGGAAACGCACTTTGTCCCAGTCGCCGGCAAACTCAACCATATGGCCTGGCCTCTGTGCAGAACACACATCAAAAGTAAAAGGACCACCGCGAGTACGTTAGCGCCCGCCGCCATCGTCATTTATCGGAGAATGAGCTCCTCCAGTCGCCGTCGATAATACCTAGGAGTTTGATCGCAAAGAATGGAATCTCTAGGTGGATCGGAGCTCTATGATTGTATCGGGTTCGGGTTGTTGTTTGAATTTTTCTGTTGGCACACCTGATGATTATACCGTGCCAGGTCACGGGTACATCGCAAGTTTGAACTTTGAACTTTGAACTTTGAATTATTGGGTCATTTACCAGCACTTTTCAGAACCGATTGTCGACCATTTCAGTTGGGCCAGATAAGTAGGCCCGATTTTAAAGCCCATTTACTAATTTATGTTTCTTGATCTTTTTTCCCCGAAAAGAATTATGTTTCGGACCTATACATCATTTTTTGGATTAATTACATCATGCTATCGTTTGTTTCCCATTGCTGAATTGATTAGTTATGATAAAATTGAGTAGGATTGAGTAAAAATTAATTAATTGGACTGAATTATTTGATCAAAAGACAAAGTATTATATGAACGAGTTACACTGTAATGATATCCACGCACCACTATCCATTCAATTTCGGATCAGTAAACGGGTCATTATAAAAATCAAATATTTCCTATTTTCATTCATTCTCAGCCAAATTTCTCTCCCTAAACTGTTCGTCTTTCCCCAATTTTCTCTTTCAGTCGCTCACAATTTCTTCACCAGAGATTTGTTCGAAGATTCAGAGCAGATTTGTGCGATCACAAAAACTTGTATAAAAATTTCTTCCGTGAAAATTGCCATACTAACCCGTCGTCTTAAGATCCGAATACAGTATATGTCAAATCATTTCTACCCTTCACCAAATTGCTATACTCACCATGTTGTCACCGATTTTGCCGTGCGTATTCACCGCAGAACCACCAGATCTCACCATGGACCGGCGGTGAGGAGTTGCAGAACGATACTGTCTGGCGTGTCGTTGTCTTTGAAGAGAAGATCGCATCCCGAATATAAAAATAATTCTTCGATTGAAACCAACAAGACGCAGTTGGTGCTTGAAAAAGATGATTTAGGATTGAATCTCATGATTTAATCATCTTATATGCAGATGTTTTAATTTTGTTAATTTTATGATTTAGTTTAATTTTGAAATTAGAAGCGTTGAGCACAAGGTGTTTGTGTAATTGTCTCTGTTTGTAAATACATTGTTTGATTAATTAATCACCGGCAATGAGTTAATGCAAGCTGGGTTTTGGTTAGAGTCTAATTTGATGATGATGTCTATGGTGGCTTTCTTTCTCTATCTTTAACATTTAGTGATGCAGCATTGAAATGCTCTCGATGATTGAATCTCAACTATACTCCTCCCTTCTTCTTTCCTGGCTCTGGTTCTCTGGTATACTCTTGTTTTCAGTGGTGTAATTTAGTGTAATATTGTCATGAGTTTATGTGTTACCTTATTTTTATTCCATAACACCCCATTTTTCTGTGGAATACTATTAATTGATAATATGAGCTATAATATTAAATGATATCAGTTATAGTATTAGTTGATATGGGCTATAGTATTATTTAATATGAGCTATAGTATTAGTTGATATGAACTATAATATTATTTAATATGAGCTATAGTATTAGTTGATTTCAGCAATAGTATTAGTTATTATTTTTATTTTGGCGACCATATCATATAAAATCACATATATATTATTAGTTAGACACACTTGTATGAGACGGTCTCACGGTACGACGAGCATAATTTAGGCATTTACGCTTTAACACTTTGAGAGAAATGGTTGTAATTTGTCTTTTGATTGTCACTCCGGTCACGACGTACCGCCTCTCGCATCTGAGTTTTTGTCATTATTAATTGATAATATAAGCTATAGTATTAGATGGTATGAGCTATAGTATTAGTTAATATAAGCTATAATATTATTTTATATAAGCTATAGTATTATCTATAATATTAATTCACGTACTATAGTTGATTTGAACAATAATATTAGTTGTTATCTTTATTTGGGCAACCATATTGTTAAAACCACATACATACTATTAGTTGATAATATAAGTTATAGTATTAGATGATATGAGCTATAGTATTAGTTGATATAAACTATAGTATTATTTGATATGAGTTATAGACTTATAATATGATCTATAGTATTAATTCACATATTATAATATTAGTTGATTTGAGTCATAGTAGTTACTATCTTTATTTGGGTAACCATAGATATACTATTAGTACAATTTGTATTAGTTGAATTTGGAAAAAAAAAAAAAAAATAAGATTAAAATGAATTTAAACTGTAATTTTATGGAAAAAAAATAATTAAAATTTGAATACAATACATAAATTAATAAAATTAAATAAATTTTTAAATTTGAATACAATACATATATTAGTAAAATTATATGAACTTTTTGTAATTATTGTTTATATTAGGTGAATTAGAAAAAAAATATTTTAAAATAAAACTAAAGTGAATTTAAATCAATTTAGATGTGGCATGATAAACAAAAAAGTGGCACAAAAGTAGAGTGTAGAAAAAACAGTAGCAGGTTTCGAACCTGCCTCCCATATGGGAAAAAACAAACAAACAGACCAATTTGCCACAAATGCATGCGTGAAAGTAGCATTGTTAATCCGGGCGTGCTAAACCTTTAAAACGTTTATATGGATAGTTAGTGTAATGGGAGGCAAAATCGGGCCTTTTTTGGCCGGGACCGATGAGCCCATGAGCTAAACAAAATATATTTAACCTGCCAACCCGTTTAACCCGCTTATATTTATATATACTCAATTTTTTTTTTTTTTTTTTTATTTTCTAATTTTTAATTAATTTTTTTTTAAAGTTTTTTCACAAATTTAAATAAGGCAAAAAAATCAATTATGGCCAATCAATTACAAATTAAATATTTCTATTTGATTTAGTCAATTAATAATTAATCCTCTCCAATTCAATATTTTTTAACAGTTTTGAATTTCTATTGAATTGAATAAATAAGTAAAATATTAATCCAATATAAAATAATAATATAATATTTTTTATAAATTTATTATGAAATTTGTTCATAATATGAAATCGATATCATTATAATTATAAATTAATATTATGGTATTAATTTATAAATGTGATGATACAAATTTTATATTATTAATTAATTTCATGGGAACTTTACTCAATTATGTTATTAAAGATGATGAGAACTAATTTTATATTTTGAACATTTGTTATTAAATTTTTGTCATTATGTAATGTTAATGTTTGAACATTTTTTTTTTTTTTTTTTTGAGTTTGATTTTTAATGGAACTTTGATCACCCGCTTGGGGTTAGGGTTAGGTCTCAACTATTAGAGGCCCGCTTAAAATGAACCGCTTAAGGCCTGGACTGGTTTGACTTTAGAGGGACAAATGGTTTTTTTTTTTAACAATACTACGTGAAAGTTCCCATATACATCGTGTATAACCTTTAAAACGTTGATATGGATAGTAGTGTATGGTGCATCACTTTCACATAAAACCTGCTCTTGATCAAAATATATATTTGGATCATAAGATTGTATCGTTTTATCTTATACTGATTTGTGTTTGGATTTAGAGATTAGATTGGATATCTATTGAAATGTCATAAATACCTTTAACATGTTATATGCATAGACATTTCAAAAACAAATACAAAGACAACATTGCAATATTGTATTTGTGACATATTATATCCACCTTGATATCAAAAGATTAGTATATTTTTATTAAATTTATATAAATCACAATAAATGCAAGATGAGCAGTAATTTAAAGTCACAATTACATGTTTACTTATTAGGGGTGTTGTTGAAAAAAGAAGAAGATAAATTTGAATCGATGTTATCATGTTAAAATTGTATCAACTTTGTAGATTGAGGTTGTTTGGATATTTTGGAAATATTGAAATACTTTGATTTTTAATGGAACTCGGATCAACACGGTAAAATTATGTAACGAAATTAAGGCTATTACGTGGTCCTGACTAGCTATGAAGGAGACAAATGTGAAGTTTTTTTTTTTTTTTTTTATCAGTAAAAAATTATTGAAAACTTGAGTATAAGACATACCCAAGGAGTTATTTACAGAGTTCTAGAGACCTAATATTGATCTTGGATTTACAAATCAATCTTTCAATGAGTAATCACCTATTACATGAGATTTAGATGCATACCAACTTCAAAGTCTTCCTTTAACTTCCTTCACAATCTTTTCAACCGAGAAATTAGTCCCCTCAAAAACATTCTTATTCCTCCAATTCCAAAGGACCCAAACCACACAAATTCAAAGGCATGTAGCAAACTTACTTCCATCCTTTCCGGGAAGGATACCATAATGAAGAAGGAAATGATGAGCATTGACATTGTTGTTAAGGGCAATAGGAGTATCCAGCCAATCATAACAGAGATTCCATACCTTTAATGATTCAATGCAGCCCAAGAAGGTGTGATTTGCTGTTTCGGGAGCAAGGTCACAGAGGGGGCAGCTTATAGAGGTAGAATCTGTTGGGGAATAAGTTGCACAGATCTATTCGGGGTGAATATTTAAATACAAATTTAATTCTTTAATTATTACTAGCATGAATTAATCCTATATTAATTCAAATAATAATCCAACAACACATCATGCATATAATAATTCACGTAAAGCCTACGCATGCGGAATTTTACGAGTTTACGTGAACGTACCTCTTGGGATGACAGTGATCTGGCAGATTAGACTAACCAAAAGAACTTCTCAAGTATTCCCTTAGCCCTCGTTCGACTATCCGGTGGAAGGACACTTGTGAACGATATAACAAAAAGGAAAATAAATTATGTTGCACCACCTTTGTGGATTTACTAATTTTTCCAGCACATGGAATTGTACACTACTCACAATTGTCGTTTTTCGAAAAATACAATCTGTCGACGTTACAAAATATTTGATATTTTATCGACGCTGATATTTTTCCGAAAAACCAATTTTCGTGTGTTGTTGGGAATGAAACATTCATCCCTTATTTATAGAGGGTGGTGGACGAAATTTTGGGTAAAAAATAATGTGGGAAAATCTTTTCTTGATCTCCAAGAAATCTTGAATATATCTCCTATATTCTTTTTCCCATAATTATAATATTCCACAAAATCCCACCTACTCTATTTTTATGGATATTTTCGAAATTGATGAGCAAGATTCCAAGATTTGGATCTTCTTGAATTTATGAGATATTCTTGTATTTCAAGAAATACATATCTTCCATAATATCTTTTCAAGAAAATCAAGAAAATCTTTCTTGCCCACTATATTTCAAAAATTTCGAATTTTCTCTTATAGATAACCAAGTGGGAGATTTCTTGAATTTAATGAAATAATCTTGTATTCCAAGAATACATATCTTCATTCCATAACAAAATTCAAAGAAAATCTTTCTCCCCCTTTTATCCATAAAATTCGAAAATTACAAGGAAAAATAGGCAACAATATTTATTTTATTTTAAACACCTTTTTCAGTTATTGGACTATATGTTGGGCTACTTAGGGGGCCTTTAGGAGAATTAAGATTGGACCTTCTAATGGACCTTGAATATCTAATATTGAGCCACAATATTATTCAAGCCCATAAATATTAATTAATCTCACTACATAATTAATATTGCACTATCCATCTTAACCCATATTACAGTCAATATGGCTCCCGGTTATTATTTCCCGTGTTTAAGATTATCTAGCCCATTAATTAATTCAAGCCACTGAAATAGCTTTCCATTAATTAATATCTTTTGTCCTTGGTCAAGGAACGGTTCAACATTAGTATCCATACCGGAAACTAATTCCACTTGCAAGATTTGGTATGATAAAGCTTATGAACCTCCCAAGGGGGCAAATCGAACAAGCGTACTTGCACACGATTCTTCCTATTAAATCTTAGCAATCACATGTGACTAATAATATTGCCCAAGATAAAAAGTATTGAATCTCACTGATTCGCTACCCATGATAAGTCAAAGTAATAGTTACCAATCCCACGTGATCCTATTTAAGGGACGAAGATTAAGAAATAACGAACCACTGAGGTCTAATTCTTCCTTGTTCGATTAGAAGAATTTATCCTCCTCAGAGGTCCTATTCAAAGGCATCACCATGCACTAGTGTAATCTCTTGGTCAAGACAAGTCAATTTGAGCCTTACACTTCAACCTTTCACGATGGGTTGTTCATTTCCATCTAGGTCGTGAATGACGTACTTTTAGTTACAAGGGACTGTTAATTTAATCTTCTGTGATCTGGTATCACTAAATTAACTACAATGTAACACGTACGACTTACTGAACATTTATGCAGTAAATATATGTAACATTCAATAATATTAAAGCATCAGTGATAAACAATTTATTTCAGTAAATAAGTCTTGAAATTCAGTTTCGATTATACAAAGTAAAAAACATACTTTCTAGTATAATCCCAACAGAATCCGGGATGATATTTCTTCTTGCGAGGTTGTCGAGCGTCGGGAGCCTATTCCAGGAGTCTCCAAGCCAAAGTTATTGCTTTAGCCGGAGCCATCTTGTTCCAAACTAGGGACAACACTGCGGTATTTGGTTCGTCCGGGTGTGCAGCAGTGTTGTCTTCCATGAGGAAATTGTAAGCCATCTTTGTTCGATATCTTCCATCCGAGGTGTTTCTCCATTTCCAGCCATCCGTGCTTCCTACTCTTGGAATGTACCTATTGATAAGTGAAATGAGATTATCAAGTAAAGGTAGTTCACGATCAAAAAGTTTCCTTCTCCAATTCCAAACCCATCTCCAAACTCCCTCATCCCACACCCCTCTCTCTATGACTTTTCCTTCTTTATTAACACAAATGTTAAAGAGCCTCGAAAAAAGGCTCTTTAACGACATCTCTCCCAACCAAAGACTATGTCAAAATAAAGACTCACTCCCATCTCCTAGACATTTTTCAAAATTACCCCAAAACCACTTCCCCCACAAGACCCATTAGACACTATATCTTTTCACCACGATGACCACTTCCTCTCTCTACTATTACCTAAGTATCCCGACTCTCCAAATTCCATCTCGCCATGTATAGACTTGACTACTCTCACCCATAAACACCTTCTATCCACAAAGAAAAGCCATAACCATTTTCCTAGCAACACTCTATTAAAAGCACCCAACTCCCTTATCCCAAGCCTGTTGGGATTATACTGGAAATGATGCTTTTACTTTGTATAATCAAAACTGAATTTCAGACTTATTTACTGAAATAAATTGTTTATCACTGATGCTTTAAATATCATCGAATGTTACATATATTTACTGCATAATTGTTCAATAAATAAATACGTGTTACATTGTAGTTAATTTAGTGATACGGATCACGTAAGATTAAATTAACAATCCCTTGTAACCAAAAGTACACCATTCACGACCTAGATGGAAATGAACAATCCATCGTGAAAGGTTGAAGTGTAAGGCTCAGATTGACTTGTCTTGACCAAGAGATTACACTAGTGCATGACTAATGCTCTGAATAGGACCTACAGGAGGATAAATTCTTCAGAACTGAACAAGGAAGAATTAGACCTCAGTGGTTCGTTATTTCTTAATCTTTGTCCCTTAAATAGGATCACGTGGGATTGGTAACTATTACTTTGACTTATCATGGGTAGCGAATCAGTGAGATTCAATACTTTTTATCTTGGGCAATATTATTAGTCACATGTGATTGCTAAGATTTAATAGGAAGAATCGTGTGCAAGTACGCTTGTTCGATTTGCCCCCTTGGGAGGTACATAAGATTTATCATACCAAATCTTGCAAATGGAACTAGTTTCCGGTATGGATAATAATGTTGAACTGTTCCTTTACCAAGGATAAAATATATTAATTAATGGAAAGCTATTTCAGTGGCTTGAATTAATTAATGTGCTAGATAATCTTAAACACGAGAAATAATAACCGGGAGCCATATTAACTGTAATATGGGTTAAGATGGATAGTGCAATATTAATTATGTAGTGGGATTAATTAATATGTATGGGCTTGAATAATATTGTGGCTCAATATTGATAATTCAAGATCCATTGGAAGGTTCAATCTTAATTCTCCTAAAGGCCCCTCAAGTAGCCCAACATAAAGTCCAATAACTGAAAAATGTGTTTAAAAATAAAATAAATTATTGTTGCATTATTTTCCTTAAAATTTAGAAATTATTAAAGAAAAAGAAGGAGAAGAATTTTCTTGAAAAGATTTATGGAAAGGAGATAAGTATTCTTGGAATACAAGATTATCCCATAAATTCAAGAAATCTCCCACTTGGTTTCTTTAATTGTGATTTTCGAAATACATAGAGTAATAATAGGAAGAAGGATTTTCTTGATTTTCTTGAAAAGATTTTATGGAAAAAGATATGTATTCTTGGAATACAAGAATATCTCATAAATTCAAGAAAGATCCAATCTTGAAAAGCCTCCTATTAATTTCGAAAAAATGGGTTAAATAAGGGTGTGAGATTTTTGTGGAAAAATACACATGGAAAGAAGAATATATGAGATATATTCAAGATTTCTTGGAGATCAAGAAAAGATTTTTCCTAACCCTATTTTGAGCCCTAATTTTCGTCCCCCTCTCTATTATAAATAGGGGATGAATGGTTCATCCCCAGATAACACGAAAATTGGTTTTTCGAAAAAATATCAGCATCGATAAAATATCAAATATTTTGAAACGTCGACAGATTGTGTATTTTCGAAAAACGTCAATTGTGAGTGTACAATTCCATGTGCTGGAAAAATTAGTAAATCCACAAAGGTGGTGCAACAATTTTTTATTTTTCCTTTTGTTAATTGTCCGCGAGCATCCTTCCACCGGATTGTCGAGCAAGGACTAAGGGAATACTTGGGAAGGCTTTTTTGGTGTGTTTTCATCGACGAGTCCATTGCCATTCCAAGAGGTACGTTCACGTAAACTCGTAGTAATTCCGCATGCGTAGGATTTACGTGAACTATTTATATGCATGATTTGTTGTTGAATTATTATTTGAATTAATATAGGATTAATTCATACTAGTAATAATTGTTAGAATTAAATTTGTATTTAAATATTCATCCCGAATAGATCCGTGCAAATAATTCCCCAACAAAGCCCCCCCAACAATTTAGCTTTACATAACGTTTTCCAATTTATCCAAGCAGTTTTGCTTTTGTTCTCACACCCCCCAAAGGAACACACATTGTAGCGAAGTCAAAGTTTTAATGACTTTTTTCGGAGCCCGGTAGAAGGAAAATTGGTATAAAGACATTGAAGTGAGCACCGATTTTAGAAGGGTTAGGCGGCCCCCTAGAGAAATCGTCTTGTCGTTCCATGAACTCAATCTCTTCCTAATCTTATGGATAAAAGGCTCCCAATCTGCAACTTTTTTGTGATTGACCCTTACTTTGATGCCGAGATAAGAAAAATGAATCTCCCCTGTAGCACATCCCAAAATAGATGCCATTTCCCCAAGCAAATCAACTTCTAGATTGATTCCCATAAGGCTGCTTTTGTTATAATTTATCTTCAAACCCGAGAGCAGCTCAAAATTCTTCAAGATATACTTCATCGTTCTTGCATTCTCGATCGTAGCAGCTCCCATGAACACCGTATCGTCAGCATATTGAAGGTGAGAGGCTTTGATTAAATCTGTACCGAGGATATCAGGTTCGAAGAGATTCAAATCGACAACTCTCGTGGTCAAGATACTGAGGCCTTCCGCAACAATGAGGTAGAGAAATGGTGATAGAGGATCACCTTGTCTTAAGCCTCTCTCAAGTTTGAACTCCCCGGAAGGGGAGCCATTTACTAGCACGGAAGCATAAGCCGACGACACACATTCTCTTATCCACCCTCTCCATTTCTCACAGAAATTGAAATTCTCAAGCATTGAATCCAAGAAATTCCAATCCACGGTGTCATAGGCCTTAGCAAAATCGATTTTGAAGAAGAACCTCTTTTGTTTCTTACTTTTGGCTTCCTCAATTGCTTCATTAAGAATGACCACACTGTCCAGGATGTATCGATTTTCCAAAAAGGCGCTCTGATTGGATGAGATCAAATTCATCCATCACCTTACGAAGTCTAGCAACCAGGATCTTGTAGATGCAACCGATTAGGGAAATAGGACGGAAATCACTCAGTGATTCAGCCTCTTCCTTCTTCGGCATAAGAGCGATGAAAGATGGGTTTAAACCGTGAACCAATTTGCTGTTACAATGGAACTCCTCAAGCATTTTCATAATGTCCCCCTTGACCAAACTCCAACACTCTTTGATGAACTTGAAATTGAAACCATCCGGGCCTGGGCTCTTAGAGCTTTCACAATTTTTAATAGCTTTCAAGACTTCCGTTTTTGAGAAGTGATCGGTCAACATCAGATTGTCAGAATCTGAAATTTTCCTCTCAAAGAGATCGGCTGAAATGGTTGGGCGAGCACACGGTGGTTTGCTGAACTGTTTTTGGAAGAAGTCCCTCACCCCTTCTTAACTTCCTTGACATCTTCAGACCGAATACCATTAAGAAACAGGCCTGAAATTTCATCCTTCTTCCTCCTAAAGTTTATGACTCGATGAAAGAAGTTTGAGTTGACATCTCCCTCATTTAGCCACTTGATCTTTGCTTTCTGGGCGTAGAGGCTGTTTCGATGATTAAGGCTTTTGAACAGGTTGGTTGTGTTTTCCTTCCTCTTGATAACCTCTTTCTCCTCCAAACCGAAGGTGTCATCGATGATGTCGAGCTGTAAGATTTCATTCTTCAATTGCTCAATGTTACCCTCTATTGCTCCGAAGACCTCACGGTTCCATTTTTTTAAGTTCTCCTTTAGGCATTTTAACTTTTCCTTGATCCTGAAGCCTGCCCAGCCCTCGAATTCATAGTTGTTCCACTAAGTTTCCACGAATTTCTTAAAATCAGGGTGTGAGATCCAAGCACTTATGA
The DNA here is from genome assembly GCA_037126765.1 of Stenogyne calaminthoides. NCBI lineage: Eukaryota > Viridiplantae > Streptophyta > Magnoliopsida > Lamiales > Lamiaceae > Stenogyne > Stenogyne calaminthoides. The sequence goes on from JBBCBC010000001.1 coordinate 17,813,459, forward strand.
AACGAAAAGGTCTTGAACCCCAATCGACCACTCTGTTTTCAAGAAGGATGGTGCAGTGGTCGGACACTGTTCGCTTAAGACCCCTGATAGAAGAGGATTGCCATTTTGTGAGCCACTTGTCATTAATGAGAACCCGATCAATTCGGCTTTTGCAGCTGCCATCCATTCTGTAACACGTGAATTTCCTTCCAACAAGGGGAGAGGTCGAGGAGGTCGGCTTCCCTTATGAACTCGTCGAAAATTCTCAAGTCTCTATGGTTAACAGATTCATTCATCTCCACTCTTTCACCTGGTTTTCTGATTGAGTTGAAATCCCCCACAACGCATAAACAACAATCTTTATTCTGATCAATAGCCAAACTCAAACGATCCCAGAGTGATATTCTATCAAAAAGTGGACAAGCTGCATACACATTAATGATACAGCATGCCTCACTTTCTGCCCCTCCATAACCCTTCCACATCATATACATTAGAACAATTAAATTTTTCTGAGTCCCATAAAGAGATAATACCTCCCGATCGTCCAACTGATGCTTTTGCGAACCATCCAAATTTCCTGATCCCCAAATGCTTCTGCAGAAGCTATTATCAACATTTTCCATTTTTGACTCCTGTAGACAGCAAAAGTCAATTTTGTATAGCTTTATCAACTCATGTGCTTCTTTTCTTTTTACCGTACTCCCAGTACCTCTAATGTTGAATGAGAGCAGCTTCATTGGGGAAAAACATTTTTTCCCCAAGTTCTTTTTGTTATGTAAGCCCTCTGTACCCATTTTTGCCAAGCTGCTAATCATAATCTCGTCATGTTCACTGTTAGAAATCCCAATTTTCTTACCAAAGTTCCACGTCTGAATAGCCTCATCCCGAATCCGTTGTGAGATTAGATCTTCCTGGTGTAGGATTCCCACGGTATCAGATGGCTGGTTGGAGTCGACACCTGGGTCCATATTTTGAACAAAACTGAAGAAGTTTTCCAATTCCTTCTTCTTGAGTTTGGCTTTCTCCAAGCCTTTTGCTTTCCTTTTCGGTCCCATAGTACGGTCAAATTTGGGATGAGATGGTGTTTTTGGAGGTTTCTAAGATTTTGGGTTTGGATGTGGGTTTGGGGTAAATTGATTCTAGGTAGAGTGGGTGGGTCGATTTTGAGTAGATTGGGAAGGTTGATTGAGTGGAGGGTGATTTCTGGGGTAACGTTTGTGCTGGGGGTGTTGAGTTTAGAGGATAGATGGTGTGTTGCTCGGCTGCGAATTGGGCAGAGTGGCGGTTTGGGGGGCAAGGGGTTTGGATAATTAAGTGAGGATTTAGATCGGCGATGATGGGGTTGGTCAGTTGGGGGATCACCTTATCTGAGATATGATCGGGATTTGAGGGGAAGGAGGAGATAAATTTGGGTGGGTAGGTTTAGGAAGAGGCGAAATTGGGTGGAAAGGTTGTTGACTTGGTCCACCCATCTCAATTGTGAAAATCTGGAGTGCGGGAGCTGGGTCAGAGGGAGAATTGGGCAATTCAGAAAGACCATACAGAGACCCGCGAGGCCCATTATCATTAGCCGACCCAATTAGTACTGAAGTTTCCTGCGGTAAGTTGATTGGCCCAATAAGTGGAAGAGATTCTTCTGGCATATTATTTGGCCCATCGATAATAAGTTAACGCCGCCAATGTCAGTTATTGTGGCCCCACCATTCTCACGCTGCCTTGGAGAGACCAATTTTTTAATTGTTCCTGTGGAACCTCAACAGACAACCCGATTTCCAAGGGTGCCTCATTAACTCCCGCCTCCATGACTTTTTTCGAGGAGCTTTTCTCTCTATGTGGGGTCAGCCTATTGGCTCGCCGGGATTGGCTGACGTTAGCCCTATCGGAAGGGATTTCCGGCCATTCTGCATCGTCAAGTAAGTCTGAACAACCATCAGAGTGATTAATGAGTCTTTCCCGAACCAAATCTGACGGTACTCCTTCCTCCACTGACATTTCTGAGTCGGTTTCCTCCTCGTCTTGATTAATATGGCGTCGTCATAAATTACATGAGCAATACACCTCCTCCATAACCCTAATCGTGAATGATTTATCATCTACTCTTATCTGCATGAGGTTGTCAATTTTCCTTGTAATGGATGTGGAAATTTTTACCCTAGCCTCGTCAAACCTTTCTCTTTGAGTCGAACATGTATCAAGTTTCCACAATTGTCCCAAACTAGCGCAAGCGAGGCAAAAATTTGGTAGACCAGGCATGTAGCGGTACCCCCAACCATCTAGTCCACACGAGCCTGTGTTGGTAGACATCAGTTTCTTCCCACGGGTGTAGACAATCAAACCAATAATTTGTCCATTCGTCGAATCCTTCAATTAGCTATTTGGTACTGGTTTCACAAGTGGACTGCACCAGAAGCATATTACCTCCCATCGGGGTGAGCTTCATCTTCCCGCCACATTCCCCTTCAACTTCACACATGTAATCCTCCCACGGGTATTCTCGTTTCAAATGGCCAGTGAAACAATATTTTAGCCACTTCTTATCACCGTCCGACGTTTTGAAGGCAATCTCCACAGGGGAAGTGAGCATGTTCACCTCGCTATTTCTTTTCTTTCCTTGTACAACATCGACGAAGGACGTATTTGCATCCCGAATACCGATGGTGGCTGGGAAGGGGCAGTTGGTGTGCAAAGTGTTTTTTGTCATCTTCTGCATGGTGGAAGGTTGCATTTTTGGAGGAGTTTCTCTGTCGAATTTGGGGATGAAGGCCCTCAGCTTATAACTCCCCATCCAACTATTGTTTAGGGAGCTTAGAATTTCTTCGGCATCTTGATTTTTTGAGAACCTGACAAAGCCAAAGTGTTTTCCTTGTTTGTCTCTCTTTCTTGGGCAGAAAATGTCACAGACCTCCCCTACCTTACTGAAGCAAAACATCAGATCCTCCACATTGCTTGTCTCAGGAAATTTTTTGAAGAGAAAACTGTGTAAGTCCTCTGAACTACAATCTAAAAACCTAGGTTTAGTGCCTAAAACTTTCTGGAAATCGAATTTCCCAGCAATGCCTTTTCTACCTAGAGTCCTTACTAAACCGGGGTGGCTTGGGATCATCCTAGAGTTGGGATAAGTATGCTGTCTCACCGGGAGTCTCTCGGAAGTATGGTGATTACGTTCTACCCTTTTCCCTTTCCTCACCACCCTCCACTCTCCATCCTCTCTCATCATGTTGCTTGATAATAGTTGGGATAATTTGTTCAAAATTTACATTGGGTATGAGACAAATGTGAAGAATTGTCTTATCTCAAAGTGATTCACGGAGCCGAGAAGTTGTTTATAAGGAAAGACGTTTGATTGTAGATTTAACGATATTGTGATTGTTGAGGTGTATTTTCTTTAAAAATTTATTTTTAATTTTATATTTACACTTAGTTGTATGGGTTGGAGTACTCCTTTACTCCAATTTAATATAAATAATTTCTTTCTCAATTAAAAAAAAAAAAAAAAAAACAGAACGGATGGAGTGCTAAGTAGAAATTCGACAATGATAAGAAGTCATTTTGCAATACCTTGTAATCTGAAATTAATCCCCTAACAGCCCGTTGGGATGATTTTTTTTTTTTTTTTGAAAGGCTGCTCGTTGGGATGAATTGATCGGATAACCTCGTGATCTGCCGTCATAAGAGAGTGGGTGCCGTCATGCAAATTATAACCTCTTTGTGCATCTTTTTTTCTTCTTAAAAGTTAAAACTCTCTCTGCATCATTTTATATTGTGGAATTTTGATTTTGACCACAAGGAAAAATATAAAAAATCAATATATAAAGTATCAAATCAACCCATCCCAACAAAATACTGATACTAAAATAAACATACAGACATATCATCAAAAAGATTTTAAAAATATTCCTTTAAAAAAATAAAAATCAAACAATTATAACCTAATTGCTTAACGGTTCGATTGATTATATAATTCGATATGGTTTCGCAGTTAAATTTACAGAACTTTTTGTTTTCATTTTTTTAAATTTCGTTTAGATTCCGCAACTAAACGGACATATGATCGACCTACCCAAAAGATGGAAACTATACTGGGATAGGGGTGGTTCGCATTTCAATTATGACAGCCGAGGGATTTTGACAAATGTGACACCCCTGGTCCACTATAGATTCCCACTATCACATAAGATAATCTACAAAAGTAATTCCCAAAACTCTCCTTCTTCTATAGTATAGCACCTCTCAATTTATTTGAGAAAATAAAAAGAGGTAAGTGGACAATTTGAAAAAATTACAGTGAAAGGTTTAAATTTTATTTTAATGTCAGTTAAAACAAAACTATCCCAATCGAGCATTAACTGCATATTTATAAACTCTATTTTATACTTAACTTGAATGACTTTTTTTTATATTTATATTTAATAATTTTTTAAATAAATACTTTTCAACCATTTTTTAAAGATTGTAAACATGCCCTAAATCACTCCAGAGGACATTAAATCATAAGCGACTAAAACACAGTTATAATTTTTTTCTTTAATCAGAACAACAATTTAATTAATATTTTTTTGTCAATCACATTTTATAATTTACCCCTTATTTATTTTAAGGAACAAAAATCATTAGTCCAAATATAGCAAGCTCCCAACCGTTAGCCCTCCCAAAGTCGAAACTTTAACAAAAAGAACACTTCAAATATATATATATATATATATATATTTTTTGACAGGTAAAGGACACCTCAATTAAAAATAGAAAAAAAAGTTGCATGTAATTCTGCTTTTTATTAGCCGTAGATATGTTTACTGTTTTCATGTATTTTTGCGAACGAATTTTTTATTAATATTTGAAATAATAAAATAATTTTAAAAAATACATATAAAAGATGACAGATAGATCTATAATACACTCTCCTTAAGAATTACTTTATTATTTAAAATACTAATAAATAATTCATTCATTAAAATTTGATAATAAAGATGAGGGTGTACGCGTTATCTTGGAACATATATTTTTAGTTAATGATAATAATAATAAAGCGACATTATACAACGTCTATTTTTTTTTATTATATGAATCTCCACACCACACTGTTGCCATACTTCGAATAACGTCGCCCCCACACACACCACTATCACTTCACCCCTGCAATCAGAAAGAGGAAAAGGGGGAAAATGGAAGCCCTAATTTCTGAATTCACATTCTTCTCCGATGAAGCCCTCCGCGACAAGAGCTTCGATCCTTCCACCATCGAAAACCTTATGAAGCTCTTCGAGATCGAGGCCTACAGGGCCTGGGCTAATCTCGAGCTCGAGAGCCAAATCGAAGAACAAGAGGCCGTCGATTCCATGGAAGAAGCGGAGGAGTATCTCGATTCCGTCATGGAAAGCGCCATGGCTGAATTCCGAAGCTTCGAAGAGGAAATGAACTCGATTTGCAAAGCGGAGCACGATAGCCTGGTTAATTTGGCGGAGAGCGCTCGGAAATTGGGGAAGAATTTGGAGAAAGTCGCAACTTGTGCTTCGAGAAAGTACATCGAAGCTGCTGTGAATTCCGCCACTGCTTCGATGAAATCGGCGGTGAAGGCGGTTTCTTCACACTCGAAAAAGGTGCATCCCTCGTAGATTTGGATTTGAGGTTTGATTATCGAGGATATGTATTCGATTTGGCGTTGTTGATTGTGTAATACTGTGTCAATTGTAACAAAATTGTTTCAGATTTAATAAAGGGTTTCTGGATTTTGTAGCTGAGCTGCCGATCTTGTTCCTAATTGAATCTGGCACTCTGTTCATTCGATCTTTAATCTTTATATATAAATGGTATCGTAATTATATTTGATCCAACATAAGTCGAATTGTGAGATTATTATTAAGAAGGCAAATTATTGTATATCTTACATTCTCGTCAATCCGTTTCTATTGAACGATAATTAAATGAATTGCGATCAAGTATCTGCTTTGCATTATTGTATTTGATAATTTGTATGGTTACAATTTCAAGATTGGTATGCTTCGCGCGTGGAGGTAAGGATAGGTTAATTCTTCGCAATTCTATGGAGTTCCAATCCAACACGGTATAATTCCATCAGAAAGAAAAATTCTTTTGCAAAATGATTTGGCGTGAGATGGATTTTTCATTTTTCTACTCATTCATTTTTTTTTTTTTTTTGTTCGGAAAAGGAGGATTTTTTTTTTTTTGAGAAGCGGAAAAGGAGGATTTTATTTGGCGTAAAAAAATTGTTTTTTTAGAAAAAATAAGATAAGGAAGGGGTTTTTCTTTTACTCCAAAGAAGGAAGAGTTGCAACCGTTTTTTTTTTTTTTACGTAAGTATATCTTATTTTGTTAGACCATATTTTTTAGGGTTCAAGTATATTTACATTCTTTATGAAAAAACATTATTTTACCGATTGCATTATACCTTATTGTTAATATATATATATAGCTCAAGCTAAAAACATTAAAAAAAAAAAAAACTCCACACGTACATTTTTTATTTTTGGTCAGAAAAAAATATTTCATTCAATCGGATATAAGGAATACCCACCTATACAGATACAAAGAACGTGTTAATCTCCAAAAATGAGACACAATAGCAGAACCTGTCTAACATAATAACACTCATTGGTTTCAAAACAATACCAAATTACCAAAAAATGGATTGCGGGTTGATAGACCACTCCAAGAATGAATTTGAATTCTTCCAATCTTTTCTCACAAATAGCTAACTCCGTTGTTTCAACTCCTCAAGTAAAGCCTTTTGTTGGAAACTCTCATTACGAAATATCATGGCATTTCTTTTTTTCCACAAGAGCCAAACAATACATTGCCAAGAGCACATCATGAAAGTCTTTCCCTCCTTACCTTTGAGCAGTTTACTGAAATGAAGTACGCTTCTCGCCGAGTCGGATGAAAGAACAGACACGATGCCAGTCTATTTCATGAAATCCATCCAAAATCGATAAGAATACTCATATTAAAAAATAACGAGTCTTACCGATTCCGGAGTGGATTTGAAGAAAATGCAAATATGATATGCGTTGTTTGGTAGTGCGAGGCGCCTTAGAAGTTTCATCGACGTAGGAATGCGCTCCCAAATGACTCTCCAAGTATGGATTTGGACTTTCGATGGAACCGAATTATTCCATATTAAGTTGAACTCTTCTTTCACATCTTGATAAGCTTCCAAGCTGAGTTGAGTCACCCTCTCATATGTTATTTTGGTAGTATAGATGCCGTCAGGGGCTGCTCTCCATCGCCAACGATCATTTTCACCATATAACATCAATAAAGAATCAAGTAAAAGATGTTCACTTTCAAATAACTCTCTCACCCATTGTCACTTCCAACACCACTTCCCCTCCCTCCACTCTCCCATCTCACTCACCCTAACCATTTTGTTTGTGCATAAGTTGTACAAACTTGGAAAAGAGGTTTTCAAAGGTGTACAACCAGCCCATCTATCGATCCTCCCATAAGTACGAAAGACTCCCATCCCCAATTTCTTTCCCAAGTCTCACCGAAAAACCAGCACTCGTTACTCTTTCCAACAACTTTAAAAATCTCCCCCCACCAACCTTGAAGGTCTCGCTTTTCTCCCTGATCTCCCTCCTCTCATCCCTATCCCCCAATCTCTCTTGCACAATCAAACAAAGAAGAGAAGGAATGAGTTCAAGTCGCACTTTAATGTTGTGTGGATGGTGAATATGTGTGTTTGTATTTCCTCAAATTCTATGTGGGTCGTGCAAACAATTATGGTGCAACAATAATTTTGAGCTCAACTTGGGTGATTGTTTTGGATGTGAGAATTCTCTCTGCTTACACGAATTTCACGGGGATTTCTTGCATGTCTTGAGAGACGAATTTCGATGGTGCATCATCCAACAATATTTTTTCTTGTCCAACCCGTTTGTTTAGGTTGAAGGTAAGTTTGTTGCTTGATTAAAATGTATTGCTCGACTAGATTCATTAATATAATATTTTTTCCACGCGTCTAAAAGAGTAGGTTGAGTTTAAGAATTTTATTTTTATAATTTAACTAAACTTTTGACGCTTGTTAGTATTTGAAGGAGAAAAGACTCATTTAAAGTAGGAGCGCAAATGAGCCGAAATAGAGTTGTGTCAAGCACGAAAAAAGTTCAATTAGAAGTAGAGACCCGAACTCGATCAAATTCAATTATTTTAAACTCGAGCTCGAGTCGATAACTTACATAACATTATTTATATATTCTTTATATATTTATAATTAGAGTTTATTTATAAACAACTAGCATATTAGGGGTGGAATATTAAAATTTTGTGAGTTCAATTAAACTCCGAACTCGATCAAATTCAATTATTTTGAACTCGAGCTCGACTCGTAACTAAATTATTTATATATTCTTTATATATTTATAATTAGAGTTTATTTGTAAACAACTAGCAAATTCAAAATTTTGTGAATTCAATTTCACATTTTTATTGAGTCGAAAGAAGCTCGATTACTACCCGAGTAAATTCAAGTCGATTTCACATTTTTATTGAGTCGAGCACGAGTAGCTCGTGAGCCAACTCGACTTACGTAAACCCCTAATTTAAACACTTGAGGAAAGATGTTCTAAAATAGTATTAAAATCTGTATGGGATCATCTTATGAATCATATTATGTGAGGCATGTACTATTGCTTAAGATCAAATTAAATTAGTCATTAGGGTCCCGTTAGTGGACGGTGGGTTCTGATCCCGTTAATTAATCGGTCCTTAGGTAGGATGTCGAGTTATAAAAAAAATTATTTAAGTAAAAATGAGGCAAATATTATAATTGGAATTTTGTCTCATGTGATGAGATTCAACCATGAGATAACTTCATACAAGATCTCATCATAGAAAATAATATTCCTTTTTCTTTTTGAAACAAAGAAACTTTTATAATTTAAATGCAAAAATAATGATCATCTACAATCGTTGGAGATTCAATACCACAATAAGAAATTAAAAATGACCCAAATACTTTATCAAAATGATGAGTCAAATCATAACTCTTGAACAAGATAATCACCTTATATATGCTATCATAAATCATACTAGAGTTTTAGTTTTAGTTTACAAATCATTTTAATCATATCTTCACTGGCGTCATACCTTATTACTGATTGTCTCAGTTGTTGATTCAACTCTATTTTTGCAGTCATTTTCTAATTTGATTTTTGAGGCTACGTTCTTAAAAATATAATGTAAAAAATTAACTTCATCATACAACAAAAAAAATTACAAAAGAAGGCTATTATGAAGTACCAGAGAAAAAAATTGTTGTTGAAGTACCAAATCTTTTCCCAACAAATTTCCGTTTAATTGGGCCAGCGACGGATACTATGAAAAGCCCAATCCTCTAAAGCCCAAAATCCAAATAGAAGAGATAGCAAGAAAACAAAATCTTGCGATTGGCTAAGAGGATTGAGGTGGCCCACTTCTGCTGTTTCTTACTCTGTAAATCGCAATTCCCATCTTTATCATACCTTCTATCATCACACCGTAATATAAACCCTTCTTCTTTCACATTTCGTGTCCACTTTGCTAATCACTACAAGCAAGGGATCTAAACATTTCCCATCAGATTTCAGCAAACATGTCCGAGGTACTATTTCCAGTTCCTTGTTCTAATTTATGGGCTAATTTACTGTTTATCTCCATGTTTTTCGGTTCAATCTTTTTGCTTGATTTCTCACCTCATACTCGATTTAACGGTTGGATTACGATTTTCAGCTCATGATTGCTTTATGTTTATTTATTTTTTCCTGTTTCGAAGTTGAATTTTGATGTAATTGTTTTTCTTGTTTCATTAGTTCAAGTGAATTTGGATTTTCAACGTGTTTGTAGCTGATGTACTAATGTTTTCAATTTGCAGGCAACAAAAACTCCTCTGATTCCTAAAGATGGTAAGCCTAAGTTTCCTCAAAATCCTTATGTTATGTAAATCCGAGTGATTTCTTGTGGACGAACTAGGTGTATGCTTCTTTGATATTCTTATCAGTGGGAATTGGGAATCTAAGTTGTTGAGCTTGGAAATATGTTAATAGTGTAACTCTATGTAGGTATTTATATGGGTGTGATAAAGATTTATTGAAGATTAGCGTTCTTTGTTTCTAAAAGCAAATCTTGTAAAACTCATAAAGTTTAAATGCACTCCTGAAGACGTTTGAATTGAATTTTTACTAATTTAAAATTCTCATTTTCTGATGTTCAGAAGAGAAGTCTGCTGGAGCTGAAGGAAGTCAAGGAACTACTTCGGCAGAGACACCATCTGGTCAGAGAACAGCAACCCCTCCTTCCATTCCTGGAATGCCGAATCCATTTGATTTCTCAGCTATGACAGGATTGCTTAACGTATGTACATCTTCCGATTTTTTTTTTTTTTTTTTGGAGGGGGGTGTTGAGAAACACAATTCTTCAGGCCTTTCTTTTAGATAGAGATAGAGAGGTGGTCGTGGGTCTTAGAACTCAATCATGGAGTTTTTGAATTAATGGCACCCCTGGTGGGGTGTTCCAAATTTTATCTGACAGTTTAGTTTATGTTTATCCTCTATTTTTGATGGATCAGTTTGTCCAAGCACTATTTTTCTCAATATGACTATTTAATGCTACCCCTCCTTAAAAGTCACTTTATCATTTCAATTACTAATACAAAACTCGCTCGCAAAAACGTGTGTAAAAGTCAACTGTGAAAACTGATCTGGGACGGAGGGAGTATGTTTTATGCTGCGCCTTGATTAATGGAATTATGTCAATTTATTCTATTTTTGACAGTGACTTTTGTGTGTGCAGGACCCAAGTATCAGAGAATTAGCCGACCAGATAGCAAAGGATCCTTCATTTAATCAAATGGCGGAGCAGCTACAGAAAACCTTTCAAGGTGCACCAGTTGAAGAAGGCATCCCCAATTTTGATCCCCAACAATATTATTCAACCATGCAACAAGTCATGCAAAATCCTCAATTCATGACCATGGCTGAGAAGCTTGGTAGTGCATTAATGCAGGTATTTATTGGACTGGTATTCATGACTTTCTCGTAAAATATTATCTTATGTCTTATGAGAAACTGTATCATTCTCAACCCTTTTCTTCAGGACCCAGCCATGTCCGGTATGCTTGAGAATTTGACAAATCCTGCAAACAAAGATCAACTTGAAGAACGAATGGCACATATCAAAGATGATCCATCTTTGAAGCCTATTTTGGAAGAGATTGAGAATGGTGGACCATCTGCAATGATGAGGTAATTCCTTTTTACTAGCTTTCTTAATTTGATTTACTTTGTAACCTCTTTATTATGTAATGACACTATATGACTCATAAAAGCAGAATTTTGGGTATCGGGACTGTACAAGTACGTGGATTTCAATTTGTTATGTCAAGAAAAAGGGATGCCACATGTGTTTTCCTGGTCAAATGATGGATAATACTATTATACAAACTTCTGTGTTCTTATTTGACTTACTTGGCAGATTAAATCTTGCTCTGGTCTGATATTCATGTTCTGAAATTCCAATTCTTTTGTTTTTTATTTCAATCACTTCTCTATCATGCAAAGTAATTTCTAACTGCTATTTTGAGACCTGTTGAAGGTTGACTATCAAATTTCTTGGTCTTTTACTCTCTGTGACTGTGAGGTGTGAGTTGTTCTGGATTCTTAAAAGACTAAGGGTGGCATATCACATGTTGTCGTAAACAAGTTTTATCTGAACCATGAGGAATTAGACAATATAGTCATATCTCAATGTTTTGGGAACACCAGTTTAGCCCTATGGAGCCTGAAAATATAAAAAAAATAAAACCGGACATTAACTTTTGTTCTTCTAATATGCTTTTGTGATTTTCTGTTGGGTCTTCCATATTGCTTCTTTTATCTTCTGAAATTATACAATCTTTCACTATGTTTTAAGCATTAATGGATGGTTATTTCAATTGTCTCCCTGCTATCATATAATTTACTAAATTATTTTTCTTGAAATATTTTGTTCCCTGATCTAAATCACTCATATACTCCTTTTTTTACTTTTTTGGTTTCAAAGGTAGATCATTTATATGTTTTTGTGTGTGTGTGTGTGGGACGACATAGTAATGAACAACTTTCATGTCCTAAAGTCTGTCCCCTAAATATAAACGACTCGAGTTACATCAATCATACTACTGTTTAAACTTGTTTGAAGTTTTTAGTTATGAGCTTTTAAAAATCGTGTTTGAACTTGTTTTTCATCAGTCTAATTGAACAAGTTTTATTGGAGCTAGATATGAAAAATTCAATGATCTTTTCACACATATAATTTTTTGTCCCTTTTCAGCTGAGCTCTAGAGTTTACAAAACAGAAGTAATTTTCAAGCTTATCTATTATGTTATCAAATCATCCAAATGCATATTAAATGTTTTGGAACAGTTTTAAATCATTTTGATAAAATTAATTATTTTACCAAAAACGCCTATGGTGACCTGCTGCTCTATATATGAATCTGAATCACATGAACTTTCTTAACACAATGTTTTATGAAAAAAACTCATACGGAACGGTCTTATACATGAGACGGGGTACACACTAGCACAAATCAACACCCACCCCTTCCAAATTGTTAAAGCGTCATGCCCAAATTTTGCTCCGTCTCACCATGAGACCGTCTCACACAAGTGTGCCGCATGTCATATTTATTTTGTATCTTTCTCCTTGTTTTCTTGTAACTGATGATACCGTTGCACCACCAGTTACTTCTGAATATTCTGTTCTGAGAGTTTGTGACAATCAGGTACTGGAATGATAAAGAGGTTCTCCAGAAGTTGGGTGAAGCAATGGGATTTGCTGTAGGAGGAGAAACTGCCACATCTGCTGGTGATACTGCTGAAGAAGAAGCAGAGGAAACAAACGATGAGGAATCCATTGTTCATCACACTGCTAGTGTTGGTGATTTGGAGGTATGCCAGCAACAGTATACTTACTAAAAATTTAATATAGTTATTGGTTGCCTAAAACTTCCATTTAGTACCTTTCCAATTTGTAAAATTTTCTGATATTCATCTTTTACGTGCTTTTATGGAACTATTAGGGCTTGAAGAAGGCCCTCTCCGATGGCGCTGACAAGGATGAAGAAGATTCTGAGGGAAGAACCGCTCTACATTTTGCATGTGGATATGGCGAGGTACTAAAAATCACCTTCTTGTTTGACCTTAATATTACTTTGTACTGATACTCTTCATTTTTACTACTTTGTTGGATTTTCTTCATACTACTACCTTGGTTTCGCAATAAGTTTTTTAGAGATTTACAATTAATTTAAAGAACATAAAATTTAGACATTTTTACCCTGCGTCAATTAAGAAACGAGTGATATTTAGTATATGAAAAATATAAGAGATAATTGAAAATTTCTAGTATGAGATGAAGAATAAAAAGTATCCTATATTAAAAATAATGAGATCTCTTATGTGTAAAGGGACAAATAGTTAGGAATAAAATTTAGACTAAAGTTACTATAGAATAAGTGATTGCTATGCCCCAATCCTCAATGTTCTGTCATTCTTATATTATCTTTGATCATCTTGTTCTACCCTTTTTTTCTTATTCCTTCAACGAGCTACTATTATGCAATTTAGTGCTTCTTTTTTTCTTGGATGCTAACTAATCAGCTTCCTTCCCATCAACTAATCCAATCACTCTTTCCCCATTCTAGGTTAAGTGTTCACAAGTTCTTTTGGAGGCTGGAGCCAAGGTGGATGCTTTAGATAAGAATAAGAACACTCCTCTCCACTATGCTGCTGGTTATGGCAAGAAGGAGTGTGTGGAGCTTCTGCTCAAAAATGGGGCCGCTGTGTAAGCTTCTTAATACATTATCAATTTTTTTTTTTTTTTTGGAGTTGATCTAGTGCAAGACAGTTACTGTCAACTAGTTTGCAACTATCATTTTATAGTAAAACAATTGATTTTTTTTTAATGAAACAACTAATACTGTCAAACTAGTACCTTTTCATGAGACACCTTATACTGTTTAAAAATACCCTAAAATACAAATCAGTTGCACGGTAAATCTGATTTTCATAACTCTTTTTTCCCCGCTATATTTTTAGGGTTCTCAATTCATCTAACCCTTCCTTGTAATTCTGTTTTGTGCAGCACTCTTCAGAATATGGATGGAAAGACACCTATCGAAGTGGCTAGACTGAATAGCCAGAACGAGGTACTGAAGCTCCTTGAGAAGGATGCATTTCTATAAGGTGTGTGCACTTGCAACCTGGGACGTGTTTTACGATCTGTGTGAGGTATTTTATGGGCAGAGGAGCATTGGCATCTCGAATTTATTTGTATTGTAGTTCTAGATGATTCTTGCCATAGATAATCCCTCCATAAGGTTGATCCAGGCAGTGAATCTTGTGGTGTGTAATGTTTATCCTATTTAAAATCTGATGTACTGAAGCTCTTACATGATTATGACATTTTAAGCCAACTTTTTTTACGCTGCTTTCTGTTTGAGCTGATGGATATGTATTTTGAAGTCACCGCCTGTTGCTGGGTTTGGCTCTACTTTTATCTGTCTGAAATAATACGGGTTCATCTTCACATATCAAATTATTACTCCCTTTGTCCCATAGTCTTTTGAAGAGCTACACTGTTTTTAAACTCAATGTACAAATCAGTTTTTGTAATTAGGTTTGCCCAATTTTCGTTCCAAAGTATTAAAATATCATTCCTTGATTATACTTCGTTTTATTGTGAGACCATTTTAGCAAGACCTACCCCTCTTTGATGCTGCAGATAACAATACAATATGTTTCGACTCTATTTTATTGTCTTCGAGTTGGTTTCGCCTAGTTTCCAACTTTCCACTATATTTTACTGTCTCAAGAGGCTAAACCGAGCATATTTATTACACATTTATAACAAAAGTGATTATTTGGCCAGCACTACGTAATTAATATAAATGGCCTATGATCCGAGACTTTTGTGCTTCGAACCTCTTAATTAGATTCCTTTGTTTCTAAGGTTCATAAAGAACATTCGCAAGTTTTAGATGTTGGTCGAAATAATGAAATTTCAATTACAAATTGATTTTATTAAAGCAACTCATGATAGGATACTGATTATGATAAAATGAAACCAATTCATTAAGAGCAGCTCTTTGTTGACTCTAGTGTACTTAAATGTATGGTGCAATTATACGTAATTATTACTTTTCACTGAAAATAATTAGTACTGTTTTTTTAATAGAAACAATGATAAATTTTAGTAAGTAAAACAATTAACATTAATACCATTAAAAAGCATATTTAAGTTACACTATGCACGTTGCATTGTGTTTTTGTCATTGATTAGACTGTATGAAAGTGAAAATCAAATCATCTTTTTATATATATATTTTTTTGCATGATTAAGCGAAATATCTTTTCTAAACTCAAAATGCTTCAAATCAGCTAATGAAATCATCTATTCCACTGTCCACAATTTTGTTTCATAATATAGATAGATATACATGAAATGATAAAAAAAAGGCAAAATATTATATGTATCATTTTTACCGTACATCATTTTTTTTTTAGAACAGCCAACCAAAATTTTATTAATAACATAAAATTAGAGTACAAGGGGTACTTCACTCCTTATAAGTTATGCAAATTACGGAACAACCTGACACTTTATAGATAAAATGTTAATCCTAACAAACTAATTATCTATAACTAACTTTTATTGATAAAATAAATGGCTGGTTTAGATTATAATTAAATATACATATTATTATCTAGCAAACATATAACAATTTGTTTATGAGTTGGTATGCTATGAAATTTGTTCACCGTTATATTAATTTTTTTTTAGAGACATACTCTTTAATAATATAAATCATACCTTTTAATAATATAAGTCACGCCATCTAGTTATCACTATGATACCCTCTTCTACAATATAAGTCACACCCTTCACTGTTATGAGTAATACCCTTTATAATAAAAAGTCACACCCTTTATAGTAAAAAATCATACTTTTTAGTAATATAAATCACACTCCTTACCAGGTTCACCGTGAAACTTGTTCACCATGTACTTTGTCTTTGTTTATTAATTGATATTTTCTTTGATAAACGATAAATATTTTTTTGAATTAATAGTAGATGTACATGTTTGTTAGAGCAGGCATTAATTCATTACGAGACATATTTGCATGAGACCGGTCATAATTTTGGGCATTAGTGTTTTAAGACTTTAGGAGGGATGTGTATTGACTTTTGCTAGATTGTACTCGTCTCATGGATGAGACCGTCTCATATGAGTTTTTATCATACAAGTTTTTATAGAAGATAAAAAAATGTATGAGACAATTTCCATCCCATATATCATTTATTAAAATGAAATGAAGTTTAAATAATAAAATAAAGCTCTATCTCTGTATACGACCGTCTCACATAAGACTCTCACAATGTTGAGGGTAGAATATCCAAATTATCCTTCAAACCAAAAATGGGCCGGCCTATTCCAAAGGAAGCCCATTTATTTTAAGGCCCAACGTTAAAACCACACAAGGCCTTGCATATATCGTATAGCCATTTTATGTGCTTAATTTATTGCAACCTTAGAATTCTTCATCCGACGAAAATTCATACAATTTGGTATTGCAAATTTCTTCCGTCATTCCCCTAATATTAGGGTTTACTTTCAGCGTCAATCGTGATTCCGTGTTGCATGAACAAGTACCGATCTCCAATCCTTTCTGTTTTCCTGAAGGTGTTCAACGTTGATTCATCAATTTTAACTGAATTACCCGATATAATTGTTTTGTAACAATAAATTGATTTGGAATTTGATGCTCGTTGGTATTTACTCGGTTTCCATGTCAATTTTGATGCTGTTGATATAGCATCTTACAGGTCTAATTTGGTTCTATTTGGACAAGTAAATTAAAATGGGCAGAGATAGACAAGTGTCTCGGTCTCCGCCTCCCCGTAGAAGGTACTCGCCGTCGCCGTCTCCGGTCAGGTATGGACGCCGGAGCCGGAGAGATAGAAGTCGGTCCCCTTATTCTTATAGCAGGTGATACCCTTTTACTTATACTTGCCTGTGTATTTGGTTCCTCTTGGGTAACAAACTTTAGGACTGTCTTATTCTTACTAATAGTCAAATGTAATTGTAGTGTATCGCTGTCCTATGATTTATATGGAGAGAATCAACCAGAATTTTAGGTGCATTTTTCATTTTTTTTTTGGTTTGTGTGGTGGGGATGTTAGGGAGGTGGGGAGCTAGCATTTTAAGAATGTTATATGCAACATATAAACAAAATAATGAAAATGAAGAATACGGGAGAGGGGGGAATTTGTTTTGCCTAGGCCTTGTTTACATTGGGAGAAATCTACTGGTGCGGGGTCTTTACTTACTGCACATACCCAATGTAATTTGATAATCTGTTGAGACAATATATATGTACAGTTTGACAATTTCTACTGTGTCTAGCATGTTTTACATTATTATTAGAAGAAAAAGAAGAAGATGAAGAATAAGAAATAAATACGGTTTCTTTTGAATGATTTCAAGTCTAAGTCAAATGAGATTCAGGTGCAGTGACGTTATGTTACCTGGATGAGTTATTTGAAGTGATTATTTTGGTCTGAATTTCGACATATAGGAATTCGTCAGTGTATTTGAAAAGTAGAACTATTTTGGCTTCTGAAAACTGTCAAGTAATTTTTTTACAGCTTTTATGGATATATTCAATAGGGGTCTTTTCTGGAATAATAATTGCTCATCATATTGGTTTTATTTGTTTTATATGATCTAGCAGATGCATACAGATTGTTAACTTGGTTGTCCTAGTGCCATGTTGCTGCCTATGAGAGTTTTCGCTTTCCATCAGCACCTTGATATTCTTCTTGCTTATGGTTGTTGAGTTGATGATCTCTTACAGCTTTTGTAAAGCTGCTAAATTGTATTTTTAATGGATGGTGCACCTTGATATTGGGAGTTTTTTTTTCTATAAATAGAGTTAGAAATTGAGAAACATCATCTTTAAAACATAGCGTAAATGATGTTTTGAGAAATCTAGAAAAGAATCAATGGCTCCTTTGGCTGAGAAGTTAGCCGGTGATGGGTGCCATTGGTGGCATTTCACTGCTCGATTGTGATATTACCAGTTTCTTATGATTAAAAGATGCAGCACCCAGTTTATTCTTTGCAATATGTGAGGTAACTGTACATGCTTTCAACATAAATGTACGCTTGGAAAATGAGAGGTTGTGGACATTTAGTAGGTCAGTATTTTCTTTTGAAGCTCAACTATTTCACTGCATTTACAGAAGACAAAGGCGCTCATTATCCTCACGACACCAAAAAAGCCGCTCCCCCACTCCAAGGCGCCGTAAAAGTCGCTCTCCTACACCAAAGCGTCGTAAAAGTCGCTCTCCTACACCGAAGCGGAACAAAAGACAAAAAAAACGGAGTACTTCACCATCTCCCTTAAGTGCATCTCCCAATGTTCGCACTGATACAAAAGAGATGAAAGATGCAAGTGAAAAATTAAAAATAGATGAAGAGGAAAAGAAAAGGTATAATTATTGGGGTTATATCTCCCCCCTATTTTATGATTTTATCCATTGTCATTTCAACTTCTTGTGGAGATCTATGATGAAACTTTTAAATATACAACATCAGTTATTTAGTTTAGCTGGAGATATATTATAGAGTTTGTTGTGACTAGTCATATCTTGGACACTTTTATGTTAGTCTTTTGATCAGCTTGGCGTTCGATGATGTTCCGTGTATTAGGTATTGTTGTTGTAATTGATAATAATAGCTTGGAGTGCCCTTCTGTTGTAATTTGAGTGCCCTTCTGTTGTAATTTACCATCGCCTTCTTTCACCATTCCTTTCAACTTTCTGTTCTTTGACAATGTATGTAGTTAGTCTTCAGTGTTCTCTGTTATCTGGTTGTGCCTGCTTTTAAGCGCATAGAAAAGAAACCACGAGCTCTATAAATATCAATTAATTCAACTCTATTTGAGTATTCTGGTTGATTTATACTTAACCTTGTGGCTCTTTAATAGAAACAGAGCTATCACATTATTTTGTTACGACCATGCCACAGACTACATTCATTGTGTGTGTATACATTTACTAATAGCTATTAACTAAACATATTCATTTGTTTGAATTTTGATCATTTTCCTTTATTTATGGATTGATTCGATCGATTCAACAAAGTCTGCCTGTTTTCTCTCTATTCAAATCATTCATGCATTCAAAAGTAATATAATTGTGTTTCCTGTGAAAAATGTAACTTAAAGTTAAGTGGAGTGAGGTAATCAAAGTGGAAATTAAGCCTGAGTTGTAACTCTTGAAATCGCTAGTGCTTCTGTAGCAGCAAAATAAGCCTTTATATAACCTTCTTTATATTTTGTTACCTTTTCCTTTTCTGTGATGGGACATATTTGGACTTTTGCTTAGACCCTTCTCTTCTATGTTTATACTACTCTTCTCAAAATTATTTATTGAATATGGAAACCAGGGGATGTTGTATCTTGTGTTGTTGTGTAATAAATGTGTAGAAAGCTTCATTTATGCATGTTGAAAGCATTGCCATTTAGTTTGTAAATATTTCTGATATAAGGCTGAGTATTTCAGCAATTAGAGTTGGAGCTTCTACGTTTTACTTTGACACTCTTCTCCACAGGATTAATTGAAGGAAGTTTCTGGTATTATTTATATTGATGGTCCATTTGGGTGCCTTATTAATCTACTGTTCACCAGATTTGAAACTGAAATATTTTGGATCAGGAATCAGTTAGAGGTATGCTTTAAAAGCATAAGCATGTATGTCATTGTGCCTTTATCAAACTGGAGGTTAGTTTGTCATTCAATTTAGCTATGAATGTGTGGAAGCTTGTAAGGTCACATGTTGTTTTAACTTCATTTAGTCTTTTGTGTAAGTAAAAGGAGTAGAACTTTATAGTTTGCTTTTGTGCACTTTGATTCCTTTGAGAATTGACTTCTTCCTTATTAAATCAGTGGCTATTTTCTTTTGACATTTTTTTACTGTTTACCAGGCGTCAACAGGAGTTAGAATTAAAATTAATAGAAGAAGAAACTTCCAAAAGAGTAGCGGAAGAAATTCAAAAGAAAGTTGAAGAGAGCTTGAATTGTGAGGAGATCAAGCTTGAAATAAAGAAGCGTCTTGAGGAAGGTAGGAAGAAACTTGTTGTTGAGGTTGCAGCTCAACTTGAAAAAGAAAAGGAAGCCGCTCTTGTAGAGGCTAAGAAGAGAGAGGCAAGTACCTATATTACTGTGACTGTTCACATTTGGGTATTTATTTATTATGAACTAAAAGAAGTATCTTTATGGCTTTTGTGATTAATGGTGATTGACGGATTTTTGCACAAGTGTTGAAGTAATATGACATTTCTTCGTATATGCATGTTTGGATTAACAACAGTAATTACTCTACAGAAAAATGGAGATGCTAATAGTCCATAACTAACTTTATTTTTGGAGAAGCGTCATTAGGATAGATTTTATCCTTCCATTCATTGGTTTTGGAGCTGATTAGAAAGACTTTCAGATTCATTATTGACTTGTCCAAATCTTTTTGGGTCATAATTTCTTCTGCCAAGAGGGAGGGAATTTTCTTTGGTTTCAAGATTATCTACCAAGATTTTGCATTTGACAAATTGGAAGTTGAAACCAATATGCTAAACATAGAGAAGTGTGTAACATAATCATACTCCTAAACCTACATCCTTGTACTTCTCATGCTGAGCTTTTCATATAAAAAGGGAAAAAATCTACTGCACATAGAAGATACCCGATACCTGCTTTTCAATGTAATTTTATGTAGTGCTTGTAATCATATGGGTTGTTATCTGTAGTTTTATTTGCTTCGTACTAGTTATAGCATTTTTGTGTAGAATGTGAGCGTGTGACGTATTCACAGGGGTTTGTACAGGAACAAGCAGAGAGAGAGAAAGAAGAGCTTGAACGATTGATGGAAGAGAATAGGAGGAAGATGGAAGAAGCTCAAAGAAGGGAAGCCTTGGAACAGGAAAGGCGGGAAGAGGAACGCTATAGAGAATTGGTGGAACTTCAAAGGCAGAAAGAGGAGGCTTTGAGAAGGAAAAAACAACAAGAGGAGGAAGAACGGGCCAACCAAATGAAGGTGTTGGGCAAGAATAAATCCCGCCCTAAGGTATCATTTGCCTTTGGTATGAAATGACAAATAATTCTCTCTCCCTTTTTTTTTCTTTCTTTGTGTACCGTATTTAGTAATTCCAGGGGTGAAATTATTAAATTAGAACAAATCACCGGATACTCAAAAATGAAATGTCATCTGTTGTGACTTGTCAATGTATTTTGTTTCAATCATTTCTCTTCATTTGTATGCAATGTGGGACTGAATTGTGGTGGTGTGTGCTATCGTTTTATTGGGTTTCGTTGATGCTATGCTGCTTTTTAATCACATCCGCTGTAGCATAAACGAGGAGGCCCATCTGTTTTGGAATTGTTTGTGTTGATGGTTTCTTTGTAATGGTATTATAGCTTGGTTGGGACCTGGGGTAAGAGTTTGTCTCCTAGACATCCAAAGTTGGCTCTGCTGGTTAAGAAGCTCTACTTGTTTTGAGAGATAAAGTGTGTGTGCTTTTCCTTTTTTCTTCAAGGGATTCAATTTTACTATTTGGGCGTGTTTGGTAGGGCATATAAGCTCCTTATAGCATGTTTTTACGTCCGTTTTGGAAGACTGTAAAATTATTATGGCTGACCCGGTAATTGTAATGAGGTGAATCACTCTTCATTTTTTACAGAAGAATTACTCTCGAGTCTCGTCCCACGTTTTCTTTTCCTTCAATACTATTACACGGCTTTAGACAGCCTTCGTTGTTGCCTCGTCACTCTTTTTCTTATTTTACCCTATCCTGCAGGGCATTGCCCAGTTGTGCTTTAAATGTGTTGTACTGGGTAGGGAAAAATTCAGTGTAAACCAGGATAGAGCTTCACGTTTTCTCCACCACCGAGTCCCCTTTTCTTTTCCCGCTCGTCGTCATATTCTTTCTCTCTCGTGTCCTCCCCATTGTCAATGCCCTTTTCTCCATGTGTGCATTTTTGCGGCTGCCCTTCTCAAAATTTCTTCATTTAGGTTTCTGTAATTAGGATTAAATTTTGGAAGCTTTTTGCTCCTTTATAGGCCACAGTCCCGTGCTTTGTAATCTCTGCAATTGTATTGCATCATTTCTTGTAAGAGAGCTTGTGAAATTGGAATTTACATTTAACTGCAAAATTCTGTTTTGTATACGGAAATTGAAATGCAAATTCTTGAATTGAAATTGGAATATTATGCAGGTGACAGTTTAGGTTAGTTTTGTATGCATACAGGGGTTTTCATTTCTGGGTTTGCCAAGTTGCATTTCAATTAGGATTCGATTTTCTTGTTAAAATTGTATTTTGATATAGTTTTGATTTATAAGCAGACGCTTTTGTACAATTGATTCTTATTTTGGTGGTATTCTCAGATTTTCGCATAATATTTACTTTTGGATTTCCTGGTTTTGATTTTATGTTTGGAATGTGGTTAGTGGGTGTGTACATGGAGGTGGATGTGGTTTCGTATATTGTTTTCAAAATAATATTTGCATATCATATCTTATGAATTACTACATCCGTCTCGAAATAACGTGCACCCCACTTTTATTATCGAGTTTTAGTGAGCGAGTTGTTTATTAGTATTTCAAATGATAAAATGATTTTTAAGGAGGGGTATTATAGATCTATCACTCATCTATTATATGTATCTTTAAAAATTATTTTATCATTTCAAATATTAATAAAAAATTCGCTCGCAAAAACATGTGAAAATAATAAACGTGCACATTATAAGGGGCGGAGGGAGTATTTTTTATCTACCAAAATATTATCCCTAGTATTTTCCATCTCCTTCTCATATTCCCTATCAAATATCACAATTTTTTTGAGAAACGTTTCTTTAAAGCATTATTGTTTAGAATATAAAATGTTATTATTTCATGCGACCAGTCACTTTTTACTTCTTAAAAAAATTAATAAATAAAATCAAATATTTTTTTAAATGGTGAATGATACTTGATAGAGTTGTCTACTTCATATTGTATAAGGTAAACTTTTAAAAAAACGAAAAGAGTTGGAACGCGAATTTAAAGGAGACCTAGTGAACAAACATGCCAGATAGAGTGAGTCATTCCTGGGAAGAATTGCCGAATGTTGTCTGCCAAAAGGCAAATTATCATATGTATAAACCAAACTGTTGACAATGTAAATTGGGCAATGCTGGCCTAGCTTCAAACCTATACTACCGTGTCACAAAAGCTACAAAATTTACGTTGAATCGTTTTACCCTTTTGAATATGGTGTCCTTTTTGGCTGGATAAAAATTATAAATTGGATAAGACATGTTTACTCAGCCCACATTTTTTTCTTTCACTTGGTCATTGTTTTTCTTGCACGATTCAATGTAAATAAGTTGCATATTTTAGTGCAATAAGTTGAATGATTCTAAAATACACAATGGAGTACACCTTGCACATGAAACACACTCTTATTTTCAAAAGTATGAGCTCGCTATCTTTTTTTTTTTGTTTTCAATTGATATTCTCTAAATACATTATTTCAAAAGTATGAGTTGACCTGCAGACTGCAGTTTACGTTAATGTTTTATTTGAGAAAAAGGTACAAATTAATATTATCCTAATCTTTGCACCAAGGTGCAAATTAATATAGTAATATACTAATATGCACCCTAGCTATTTTTTTATACGAGCATGATACTGACATTGTGCCAATTTTAATGATTGTACAGGGTTCTTATACGTGTTTTTTCTTTTCACAAACATATATTGAAGTCATGTTGTAAGGAAAAAATCAAATTAAAATAGTAAAACTTGAAAGCAGTAGCTAAATCATTTTTGGGCTTGTATATACACAATTATAATTTATTTTCCCCTTAATTATGAACTATTACTATATATAATAGTTAAACCACTCAAAACCAAATATCTTACGCATCTCGTCCCACAAAGTAAATCGTACTTGAAGTTTTAAATAAATTAATAAAATATTATTGATTGTGCTTAAAATTTTGAATTTTACCTATAAAGTTTCTAATATGCTCCCTATTTACAATAAAAAATTATTTAAAATAATAAACATGTGTATTCCCAATGTACATTAAATAATGATTTTTTAAAATAATGTACACACTTTTAATATAAAAATAATTAATTTAAAACACACTAAAAAGGAAATTATAACTATTTTTTTGGAATGGAGAGTACTACATTTTATCGATATGTGAAAAAATATTTAGAAGTCCAAAAATGATTAGAGTGGAAAAAGAGCACAATTACTTAAATCAAAGGCACCATAGTTTTTCTCCCCGAAAAAAAAAAAAAGGTTCCAAGTTAGTCATCGCTCTTGCTTCTTTCTCAACTCTTATCATACCTCATAGTTATAGTAGTAGACCAAAATTTCAAAATAGACACAGACAAAAAAAAAAAATGTTTTACAAGTCGTAAGATTGTAAGAAAAGAGCGAGTCGTTGGTATAAATTACACGAAAAACTCAAGAGAAACATGTTTTGCTTTGGCCCAACTAGAGTTTAGCGTTGGATGTACATTATATTTGAATGTAATTGCATTTTATGTTCTAAAACATAACTCAACACAATTCCAAAGCAATACACACAAATATTTGAATATTTAAATGATACTAAAGTCATGGAGTACCGACTATGTACACATTTTTTAACTACGTTTCAAAATAACGTTTACCCAATTTGAATTTTAATAAATAAAATATTAGTCCATTGAAAAAAGTATACTTTGACTTGCATGCATCCTTGATTCAAATAACAACATTTATACAAGTCAAAAAAACAAATTGAAGAGGCAGTTTAGGTCCTATGCTAGCATACGACACGGTGCACCAAAAGAAATCGATACTCCCATCATTAACGCATGATTACTATGACATGGGTCCCACTCCCTGACTCTCTCCACATTCACCGATGCTGTCATGTCGCCTTACCACTGGGCCCCACCTCTAGTGTGTTTGGCTTGCATTTAATCCCAACCGCTCGTTGATATCAGCACCAATCAGATTAGACTTTGACTACTGCTCAAACTGACATGCAGTAATTACTCGAATCATCCCGCAAGCCCACGCGCCAAACGGACCGTTCCACTCCACTGCCATCGCACTGGGTGTGAAACTGCAGTTGGCGTGTGTAACACGCGCGGGTGGGAGAGCGTGGGCGTGGGAAATGGGAGCGGTAGTGAGTTGTCATTATTAGGGTAAAATTGGGTTTTGTATTCCGGGCCTTACGGTGGAGCATAGTGTTACTAATCCCAACGGAGTGTGTGTACGTATATGTGTATGTCGACATATGTATTCGAAATCTCCCGCTGTTTCAGTATGTCCAAACAAGCCCTTTTCTTTGTTGACCTGATAATTTGACAGCTAGTGACTTCCTTTGATTTTTTTTTTCTCCAAAACTAAATTATCATATACATGTGATGTTGTACATGAGGCTTTCGTATAAAGGATTTTGATGGGGGTCTATTAATGGTTTTTTTTTTTTTTTTTTTGGCACACTTGCGTGTGAGACAGTCTCACGATGTGACAAATTATAATTTGAATATATGATGTTATAACACTTAAAAAGAGATGAATGTTGATTTAAGTTAATTTATATCTCATCACATGCATGAGATCGTCGCATATGAGTTTTTGTCTTTTTTTTGAGTCAATATATATAACGAAACGATTATTTTTGTTCAATGACTTTGGCCTTTCTTTATTTAGGTCTTATTGACTTTTAAATTTTATATGACAAAAATCAAAATTTAAAAAAAAAGAAAGTATAAGGTGAAACGAGTTTAGCACCGTAATATAAAAACCTGTTAAGATGAAATGATTTATATTACTTAAAGGGTATTAAATATGATAACTGAAATATATGCCATTTTTACTACATAAATGATATATAACTCAATGATATATTACTCATAATATTAAAGGGTGTGACTTATATTATAACAAGAATATTAATAATGATAACTGAAGGGCATGACTTATATTACAAAAGGATAATAGTCGTGATAGCTGAAGAGTCATGTCTATAAATACAAAACTAGTTTCACGAATTCGATGAACAAGTTTCACCGGAGACCTACTCAAATTTAAAAGTAAAAAGGACCAAAAAGTTATAAGAGTGTAAATTACAGGATGAAAATCAAAATGTAAAAATCAATAAACTAAAAAAAATGACAAAGTTATAGGATTAATTTTTTTCCATAGGTATATAACACATCAATATATGTGTATTTAAAATCAATATATGTATTTTTCCATATGTGTATTTAAAAAAAATGACACGGAGAGGAAAAATTTATTCCCTCTTGTGGCGGTTGCGGTTTCGGATGGTCTCCCTCTTGTGGTGGTTGCGATTTTGGTCTACAGCGAGACGAAACGATGTTGCCACATACCCGGTGGTAGAAGGAACTATTGTAATTGATTACTTTAAAAAAAATATGTGTATTTAAAAATTAGTAAATAATAAAATATATTATACTTACTTGCAAAAATAAATAAATTATACTTATGGTTAGGGCTGTAAATTAAAAAAAAAAGTTTCCCTTCAATTGATTTTCGAATATCAAATTTTGTATTCGATTTTTTTTAAGTTTCAAATCTTCATATTCGACTGGTATATTCAAGAATATTTAAATAATTATTTTAATAAAAAATATTAAATAAATATAAATATCTAAGTTCGGGTTTGTGTAGCTACATAAAATTTATTAATTGCTTAATTAATGTTTGCTAGCTATTTTAACAATACATGTATTATTTTTTAAAAAAAAATTAGACATGTATTACATAATTTGTACTCCCTCTGTCCCGTGATAATATACACAATTTTCTTTTTAGTCCATCTCGAAATAATGTGCATATTTTCTAAAATGACAAAACACTCAAAACTTTGTTAGTGTTAATGTCCTAGAGACAATCATTTGTAAGGACATAATGCTAAGATAATATTCAGTATTGGTTTAATATTATTGTTTATTTAATATTAAATGTATGGCGTTGCACTTGTTTGAATATTATGTTTGATTGTTTGCATTTGTTCTTACCCGTGTTCCCATGAATCACTGTTGTCATTGAGATTGTGACAACTCAGATGACTTAAGCATGATTTTCAAATAACCCCGATCAAGGATCATCAAGAATGAAATATTGATAATGCAATTGAAATTGATGTGCGATCTGCATCATACTCTTAGGGAGTGTAGTAAGATCTCACTTACTACGAGATATTAGGTATCTCATGATGGATGCACATATACCTTAGAGGGTATTGGTATACCCATCTGAGAAACCGTTTGATATAGTTCCACTATATGTATCTACGGGTGTCTCAGTTAGTGGGAGTGATGTGACTCATTTGACTTGAGGATGAACTTTGACCATGATCGAAGTTTACACCCTTCCATTAGTAGATATAGCTTGAATTGGTTCATCACGAAGTGCGTGTGCGTGGTAGTTGAGCCAATAATAAGATTCATTCCTCAAAGTGAATTTAGAGAGAATACCCATCTTCTCATCATAATTGGATCAAAGTCATTGGCCAATGCAGGTCAACTTGGACTTAGTGGCCAAGTGTGACATAAGTGATCAATTAGTGATTATAGATAATATGATTAAGTTATTTGAATAGACACTTCATCATGTTCAAGACTAATCGAGTATTCGTGAATGAAAGGAATATATAACAATAGCCCATGTTATAGTTACATGTAGTTGCACGTTTCTCGTAACGTACCTCATATATTGAGAATGTCTGATTTATTGTCTAGGGTTCAATTAAGACCGTTAGTTTGACAAGTAATTCAATTGTTGATATATGAGGGCCTATGGGTAACACAACAAGTAATTCCCTTGTACGGATTATAGTTGGTTGATTAAGTATTAAATTGAATTTAATATTTAATTTATGGATAATTAATTAATAATATATTAGTTTAGAATTAATTATTATTACTGTTTAATTAAATTATATTTTAATTAAATATAAATCCCAAAATAATATATGAAATATTATTGTAGAAAAATATATTTAGGGAAATCATATCTATATGATTTGCAAGATTAGGAAATATTTTCCTAATAAAGATTGTTTAATCTTTAAGCTAAACTTCCCCTATATATAGGACATCCTAGGGATTCATTAATTACTACAAGAAAACCTAATTTCTCCATAAAATCTAGAGTAAGAATTTTCCTAGCAAATTCCGTCTCAGATTCAATCCTGACAAATATGTGCAAGTCCGAACGAGGGGATTATGTGGATACCGTAGTAGAGGAAACTGCATACGAATTACTGTAAGATTCCTCGTTATGATTACTTGTTCTCGTTTATGCAATTAACTGTTCGTTGTTGGTGAACTATTAATTTCCGCTGCACATATATTACTAGTATAATCCAACAAACTTACATACTAACAATATCTTTTTTTTGACAGGTTACACACAATATCATTATAATTGATTTAAATAATATCAATAAAGAAAGTTTTCTTGGTTTCTGTGCCCGGATAGGGATACAAATTATCCCGTGATGGAGGGAGTACTTTTTTTTTTATCGGACAAAATTAGTTGTTAGTTGTTAGTAGTTAGTACACCAAGCACCCAAATACTCTACGAAATCACCAATCCACCTTATAACTCCTATAACTCCAAATTCGTTCCCAAAGAAAATTGAACCTGGGTCACCCACTCAAATGAGGAGCCCAGTGGCCAGGTGGGCTAAGCCACCTGATTAAAAAAATGAATGAAACTGAAAAGTGACGGAGGGAGTACTATATAGGACTAAACAAACTTTGTGAAAAAAACATAATATTTATATAAAATAAGTTTATTATAAACTTTTGAATATGTATTTTGAATACGAATAAAAAAATTGCTATTAAAAAAATGAAAGAATAAAAATATAAAATTTGAATATCTTTACGTTAAATGAATATAATATATCATGATACTCATTAATTTATTTCAGGGCTCGTTTGGTTTACCGGAGAGACTTGGATAGACGGCCTAATATCAAATAATTAATTGTTTAGTTCGTTAAATGCATGCGTGTTCAGGACACAGATTAGCTCCGGGGTAAAAAATGCATTTTACCACCCCTTAGATTGTTTACCCTCAAAATTTTAAATCGGTCTTCCTGATGTAACTTTTGGGTTTTGAGTACCCCTGATACTCTATAATAGAATTTCATCTTTGCTTTAAAAAAAAATGCATTTTACCCCCATCTTTCAAGACAAACTAATCCGAGGCAGAGGGGTGAGACATAATTTGTCATAATTGAATGTTATCATTTTGTCCTCATTTTTTTCTGAATAGATTTATAAGAATGAATTGTGTGATTGTTTTTAATTTAAGGGCATTTATGATATTTGCATAAATATCCCACTTAATCCTCGCCAAACAAATACTCCTCCGAATTTTAATTTTTTCTTTTTTTTAGAAAGTCTCACTATAACTTTCTCATTCCATAAATGAAAAAAGTAACACTTAACTACCCTATATTTTTATCCCCAATAAAGCAAAAAGACCCACTATTTAATATAATACTCCTCACTTTAATTTTATCCACAAAAAAGTAAAAAAGTCCATCAATTAATATTTTGATACTATTTTTTAAATCATTCAACCAAAAAAAATGAGACAATTTCAATGGGAATGAGGAAGTATCAATTTTGTAGTACATGATAAAAAATATGCAATACTGCAATCTAAAAATATGTCATAATTCAATAAATTCAGTCCAAATAGTAGAATTCTACTTAATCTTATCACAGCTAATACGTCCAATCATGTGAAATCTGTCGATTGAGAAGTCTAATATACAACGGGTGCACCGTGCAATTCAATTGCATTTTTTAAAATACCCAACTTATTTATATTAAAATTTACAAATTATTATACTATAATAAAATTTCATTAATTTTGGTGCATCCGTGCATAAAAATTTAGTCGACTATCAATAGCCAATAGGCCTCGTTTGATACAAACAATGCCATTTCCAATGAATCAATGCATCTTCGCATAAGCGTGAGACGCCAAAGTGAAAATCTACCCCAATGGCCCTATCCTGCACCAACAATTTAAATGCTCGACTGAGCCTGAAGAAATTTAATTTAGAGCCCATTTGCACAACTTATAAGCCCTTTAAAATAGTTTATAAGTTATTTAACAGCTTATAAGCTCCTTAATTTTATTTGGCAAAATAATATATCTAACATCTTATAAGATTTCAGAAAAAGCTCTTCAGAGCTTAAAAGCTTTAAAAAAATTAGTTAGAATATCTCAACTTATTTTACAAAAATTATTTAAGCTCTATCCTATCACACCACATCCTGGCTCAAACTCGGCCCGAATTCAACCCAACGCGTCCCATTTATGTGAAAAAAGTTAGAAAATAAATTTATTTTTAGAAAAAAAATATTTATTTTTGAAAAAAAATTATTTTTGAATTTTTTTTAAAACATTTTTATATTTTGGAAAAAAAGTCACTTAAAAAAATATTTTCAATAAAAAATTATATTAAAAAAATTATTTTCGATAAAATTTTATTTTAAAAAAAATTCAGAAAAAAAATTTTAATTTTTTTTTTACATTTCTCTTAGCTTCTAGTTACATCTTGTTTTTTTACAAATTAATTACTATAATTACGTTGTTCTCAATTAATAATTAATTTATCATTTCAAAAAGAGTCTATATTAAGAAATTATTTCAATGAAAAAATAACTCGATATACTAAGAATGAGAGATAAGAATAATGTATGTATAGCAGGGTGTAGCATAAGAGAGAGAGATTAGTTTTGATGAAGCACAAATTTCAGTATAGAATAGTACCATAATATAGCACGAATTCGTGCTTCCTACAAATTCACTACTACACATTTGAGCTTGGAGAGCTTCACTTGAACAACCATTTTTTCGAATAGCTCTCCAAGTGGTCATTTGAAGAGCGGTTCTATTAAAAAAAAAAACGGTTAAAAAAAAACCGTCCAAGATCAAAAATTTGACATCGGTTCATAACAAAAAGAAGTCTAGAGAATGCTGAGGCGGTTTTGAACCGTCAAATCCTAAAAAAAACTTGGAGAGCGGTTCATAACCGCTCTCCAAGTGAATTAATAATTTTTTTTTTGTAAAGCTTGTATTTTTTATTTTTTTTTTTGTTTTTGTAAATTCTTTTTATGTACAATTCAAATATTTTATTCTTTAAATTCTCGTGTTATTTCTTTTTAATATTCATCTTATATAATGAGATTAACACAAACTCTTATGTAAAACTTGTTCATAATATTAAATTCATATTATTACACTTACGAACTTGTATCACTATTAATTCTTATTAATTAATACCTATAATATTTAATATTCTTATAAATTAATTCAATTTTATCTAAGTATTACTTATTTAGATAGAAAAGTACTATTACTTGTTTAAATAGAAAAATATTATTTGTTTAAATAGAAAAATATTACTTGTTTAGATAGAAAAATATAACTTGTTTAAAGAAAAATATTACTTGTTTAGATGAAAAAATATTACTTGTTTAAAGAAAAATATTACTTATTTAGATAGAAAAGTATTGCTTGTTTAAATAGAAAAGTATTATTTGTTTAGATAGAAAAGTATTACTTGTTTAAATAGAAAAGTATTACTTGTTTAGATAGAAAGGTATAACTTGTTTAAAGAAAAGTATTACTTTGTTTAGATGAAAAAGTATTACTTGTTTAAAGAAAAATATTATTTATTTTGATAGAAAAGTATTAATTGTTTAGAAGGAAAAATATTACAAGTTTAAAAGAAAGATAGTTAAAAAAAAAGTACAAGTAAAAAATATAATTTAAATTTAATTTAAATTTAAATTTATATAAAAAAATTATTATATAAAAATGTGATTGAATTAATAAATAAGATAATTGAAATAAAGAATTTTAAAAAAATTGTAAGAAAGTAAACGCAAGAAAGCAAGTGCCCGAGCGGAATTGATTCCCGCTTAGGCGCCAAGGTCCCGTGTTCGGTCCCCCATGAGAGCGAGTAATTGCCTCAATTAATTGGGAGGCTTGGTGGGCTAAAAAACCGCTGTCTAATTATCAATTTTGATACTTAGACAGTGGTTTTTAACCACCTTCTATGTTGCCCGCTCTCCAAGTGAATATCTTGCACAACGGTTTTTAACCGCTGTCTAAGATCCACTTTTGCTTGGACAACTGTTACTTGGAGAGCTGTTACTTGGAGAGCTGTTATAACCACTCTCCAAGGCCATTTTTAACAGCTCTCCAAGCTCAAATCTGTATTAGTGATTATAATTTTTTTATTTTTAAAATATAGTACTTCCTCCATCCCAAAATACACTGCTCGTTTGTTTGGGTGAAGGTTAAAAGAAAAATAGATAAAGTAATTGTAGATAAAGTAAAGTAAAGATATTGTGGGGGTAATGTGGGGTCCATTATGAATAAAGTGGTTGTTTATGAATAAAATTGAGTGACAAATTGAGTAATTAAGTGATGAGTTGAACGGTGAAGATAAAGTGATGGTTGCCATAAAAAAAATGAACTCACTTTTAATGAATAAACAAATAAGACATGACAAGTGAACATAATTTTGGTGGACGGAGATAATAATAAGGAAAAATGTTAATTCAGGGCCTGAAAGATAGTAAATATATCAATTTAAGGTCTGGAAGATTTTTCCTATCGATTCAAGGCCTGTAAGATAGAAAACTATCAATATAGGGCTTGAAAGATAGAAACTATCAATTTGAGGCTCACATATTTAAGGCCATATTTGACACTTATATTTCACGTCTTTTTTTTTAGGGTTTAGGGTTCATGATTTAGGGTTTAGGGTTCAATGTTTAGAGTTTAGGATTTACGATTCAGGATTTAGGGTTTAGTGACAAACATGTCCTTAAAATGTGTAAACCTCGAATTAATAGTTTCTATCTTTCAGGCCCTGAATTGATAATTTTCTATCTTCCAGGTCTTGAATCGATAGGAAAAATCTTTCAGACCTTAAATTGATAGATTTACTATCTTTCAGGCCTGAATTGATAAAATTCCTAATAATTATTATATTTTTATGTTATATCCTCAACGACGTCGTTTGACACCTGAAGGTGACGTAATGGTGACGAATATACATACTTCAATAACTTTTCTGCTATCTAACTTAAATTTGAAAAAGAAACGAGAAATAATATGAGACAACAAATAAAGCGATGCCTGTGAAAAATATGATTCGAATATATAGAGAAAAATTTCATAGAGAGATACAAGAACCAATAATGAAAATATAAATAGAAGAGGATGAGTATTTGAGAAAAGAAACTAATAAAAAGTACTATTTTCTTATTATCTGATTTTATCCATTATTTATTTACAAGAAACATTTTATTTCAGGGGTTCTTGACCATAAGGCATGGACAAGAACAAAAATTACAAGAGCTTATTACAAATTTAAGAGAGGATAAGAGAGAGTGGATTTTCCATCCAAGTTTTTATCGATGCGTTACAATGAATAAAATTCTCCACCAAGACCCAACTCTATAATCGATTTTTGATTTCATCCAAGATCTTTAATCCGTTTAACTTAGTATTTCCGAAGATCAAATTATTACGCGCTTTCCAAATGGTCTACACTACACATTCCCAAAGATTAATTGAGAAAATAATTGGTATTTTTTACTAATAGATGAATCCATAAGCTTATAATTACAAGAAAATAATTGGTATTTATTAGAGGTATTAATTAACAATTTAATTGATTTATGAAATAGTCAAATTTTAATTCCTTTGTGGTTTAAAACTCAATATAGGATTAACACATGTACAAATACACATATTATGTCACATGTTTTTCATCAACCAATAGTAGAAATAATACACACATAATCTTTAATTAAGCCAACCAACTCAACAAAATAATGATGCATGACTACCCTAATCCTGCAAACGATACTCCATCAAGATTGATCCGAAGATGACACGTCAATAGACAAATTCTCTATTAGTATATAGGGAGTTAAGACTGTAAATTAGCGGAGGAAGATGGCCTAATTAGCTTTATTCTTATGTATTTTCTATCTCACATGAAGATAGACTTACTTTCTAGAGTAGGTCTAGTGTGAAAATTTTCATGTAAGAAAATTTATAAAATTGTCCTAAATCAACCATCTACACCCTAAATATTAAATAATGAACCCTAAATTATGACTTATTCGGGCCGGGTGAACCATAAACCACTTGGGCCGAGTGAACCATGAACTACTCAATTTTGTCTTACATTCACCAATTACAAAATTTGGTTGTAAATTAAAGTTTTTTCATGTATGAAAATTTTTATACTAAATTTTGTCTACTTTCTATTTTCATCCGATCCATAAAGATAGACTTATTTTTTATCTTCATTTGTCCCACAAAGAACGATTTGTTACTATATTTGAGGTATCATTAAATTATCAATATCCCTATCACCTTGCCGCTTCTTAATGTATACTAGTAATTGTTTTGAGAAACTAATGATATAAAGGCAAAAATGAAAACATAAAATAATATTTTAATGTTCTAATTAAATAATTTTTATTAATTCTTAATATATGTGAAAAAAATATACTTTTTCGTCTTGTTTTTTATTGCAAAAAATCTATAATTAAATAGATGTCCTTATTTAGTTTTCCAAATCTATAAATGGTTAAAAAAATATTCTCTCTCAAACAAATCTCTTACAAATATCTCTAAATTACATCTTATGCCACTAATAATTATACACAAAAATATCTATTTTTTTATCTCATTCTCTAGAAATGACCAAATTATCCCCAACAAAAAGCATTTTTACTCATCTTAGTATTAATAGACATCTTTCTCATTAAAACTCATGTTATTTTAAT
Organism: Stenogyne calaminthoides; assembly: GCA_037126765.1. Classification (NCBI taxonomy): domain Eukaryota; kingdom Viridiplantae; phylum Streptophyta; class Magnoliopsida; order Lamiales; family Lamiaceae; genus Stenogyne; species Stenogyne calaminthoides. The sequence continues at coordinate 17,848,409 of JBBCBC010000001.1, forward strand.
TTGAGCAATAAAAAAACAGGATGGAGAGAGTGAGTCTTATGTATACCCAAATGCATCGTACACTCTGATTAGAGGTGAAATTGAGTGAGTTACGAGCGAGTTTTAGCCATGTTTTGAGTGTTTTTAGTGATATTCTTGTGGTGATTGAGCATAATCTGTATAAAATCACTAATTTGCTTCTTTGGTTTGTATAACAGGAAAGAGGGCTGAAAATGGAGCTCGTGAGATTTCGCGGTGCATGAATCGGATTCCCGGTTAAAAAGATATGAAAGAAATACTGAAAAGTATTAGTTGGAGTGAAGCAAGGTGATAGAAGGACGAGGTCGAGCACCTGGAGCTCGACCAATGCGGTCGAGCGGGTGGAAATACAGGCATGAGGAAGCGCTCAATCAGGTGTGGTCGAGCGAAACCGCTCGACCAAGGAATGTGTTCGAGCGGCCCGAAGTCTAGCGACAAAGAAAGCGCGACGACGTTTAGTCGAGCAAGAATCGCCGACCAAGTGTCGTGCTCGAGCGGTTTGAGAGGCAGAGTATATAAGGCCAGATGGGAAAAATTAGAAGAGGGGGGACACACAATTGAGAAGGGGAAAGACGAGAATTAGATAGAAAAAAGGAGAAAAAGCATTCTAGGGTTCTGAGAAGAGGGAGAGAAATTCCACCACGAGAAACACATTTCGGTTATCAAAAATTGACGGTTGATATTACAATTTCCTGAATTTATCTTAGAGAATTTCTCAGTTTTCTTATTTGTTGAAGAATAATTTTAGGATTTTATGTGATTATTTCATTCATACTATTATTGCATTTTTTATTCAAGTGATTGATCATTGATTTGTTTTACATACTCTTGCTTATGAGTCTATAATTAAATTGGTTATTTGTGATTTGATGATCAAGATGGTAGGCTAAACCTTTGATTGCTTTGGATAGGATGATCGCGTAGAAATAATGAATTGGTTAGAGCGATTAGGATGATTCGAGGTGTAAATTGGATAATCTTCTTAATTTGCTAATTTGAATAACTAATCCCAAAAGAAAACCATTGAATTGAGTACGAAAATGTTGGGATTATACTGGAAAGTATGCTTTTACTTTGTATAATCAAAACTGAATTTTCAGACTTATTTACTGAAATAAATTATTTATCACTGATGCTTTAAATATTATTGAATGTTACATATATTTAATGCATATAATGGTTCAATAAGTCGTCCGTGTTACATTGTAGTTAATTTAGTGATACCGATAACATAAGATTAAATTAATCCCCTTGTAACTAAAAAAAAGTGATTACAAGGATTCACGACCTAGATGGAAATGAACAACCCATCGTGAAAGGTTGAAGTGTAAGGCCTCGGGATTGGCTTGTTTTGACCTAGAGATTACACTAGTGCATGACCGATGCAATCAATAGGACCTCTGGGAGGATAAATTCTTCAGAATTGAACAAGGGAGAATTAGACCTCAGTGGTTCGTTATTTCTTAACATTCGTCCCTTAAATAGGATCACGTGGGATTGGTAACTATTGCTTTGACTTATCATGGGTAGCGAATCAATGAGATTCAATACTTTTTATCTTGGGAAATATTATTAGTCACATGTGATTGCTAAGATTTATCTGAAGAATCATGTGCCAAATGCTTTGTTTGATTTGCCCCTTGGGAGGTTCATAAGTTTTATCATACCAAATCTTGCAAGTGGAATTAGTTTCGGTGTGGATAATAATGTTGAACCGTTCCTTGACCAAGGATAAAAGATATTAATTAATGGAAAGCTATTTCAAAGGGCTTGAATTAATTAATGGGCTAGATAATCTTAAACACGGAAAAATAATGACCAAGAGCCATATTGATCGTAATATGGGTTAAGATGGATAGTCTAATATTAATTATGTAGTGGGATTAATTAATATTTATGGGCTTGAATAATATTGTGGCTCAATATTAGATATTCAAGGTCCATTAGAAGGTCCAATCTTAATTCTCCTAAAGGCCCCCCGAGAAGCCCAACATATAGTCCAATAACCTAAAAAAGGTGATTAAAATAAAATAAATATTGTTGCTTAATTTTTCCTAATATTTCAAAAATTATGGATAAAGTTGGGAGAAAGATTTTCTTTGAATTTTGTTATGGAATGAAGATATGTATTCTTGGAATACAAGATTATCTCATTAAATTCAAGAAATCTCCCACTTGGTTATTCATAGTGATATTTTCGAAAATTTTGAAATATAGTGGGCAAGAAAGATTTTCTTGATTTTCTTGAAAAGATATTATGGAAGATATGTATTTCTTGAAATACAAGAATATCTCATAAATTCAAGAAGATCCAAATCTTGGAATCTTGCACATAAATTTCAAAAATTTCATAATAATAGAGAAGGTGAGATTTTTGTGGAATATTATAATTATGGGAAAAAGAATATAGGAGATATATTCAAGATTTCTTGGAGATCAAGAAAAGGTTTTCCCACATTATTTTATCACTAAATTTTCGTCCCACTCTCCTCTATAAATAGGGGATGAATGGTTCATTCCCAGTGACACACGGAAATTGGTTTTTCGGAAAAATATCAGCGTCGATAAAATATCAAATATTTTGTAACGTCGACAGATTGTATTTTTTTGAAAAATGACAATTGTGAGTAGAGTACAATTCCATGTGCTGGAAAAATTAGTAAATCCACAAAGGTGGTGCAACATATTTATTTTTCCTTTTGTTAAATCGTTCACAAGAATCCTTCCACCGGATAGTAGAACGAGGACTAAGGGAATACTTGGGAAGTCCTTGCGGTTAGTCTAATCAGCCATACCGTTGTCATCCCAAGAGGTACGTTCACGTAAACTCGTAGAATTCCGCATGCGTAGGTTTTACGTGAATTATTATATGCATGATATGTTGTTGGATTATTATTTGAATTAATATAGGATTAATTCATGCTAGTAATAATTAAAGAATTAAATTTGTATTTAAATATTCACCCCGAATAGATCTGTGCAACTTATTTCCCATCAGAAAATTGTTAGAGAGATGATGAATGAATCACTCTTTTCCAACAAATAGGCTTGAGGAGAGGGTTTGTGACGGGGTTGGTAGTATACCGGTTCAGTTAGGGAGGACGACCGAATCACCCAACTTGAATAAGGGCTATAGTAATTAAGCACAATCTAAATAACTTGGTTATTTGGTAAGTGAGGTAAAGGGGGTATTAGTTGAGTAATCGGGGATAAAAACTGAGCTTTTGTTGTACCTTATTTAGTGCGGGATTAGGGAAGTTGATTGCCTAGTTTCAGTACACTTAGGATTACTCTTTTGTACACAACGATAGTCCTCGTCGCCAAATCAATTCCGATAGTATACGTAGGGATTCCTGTCCAAAACAACATTCTCCAATATTTGCACTTCATCTGAAGTTAGTGTAGTCATTGTCATTTGCTTATTTTCTGTTGATTCAATAGTAGTGAATTAGAACTATCAAATCGCATCCATATTAGTTACGAAGCAAAGATTTCCAGGGATTTACACGCATACGAAACTTCCTTTGGGTTCTATACTACTTGGTCCAAATACTTACCCTTGCTACAGTGATCCCATACTCTTGTGGGGTAACTGCTAGTTAAGAATATAGCATTTTACGACCAAGTCACACTCATAGTGCATTTTAGAATCGTGCGACTTGTTATATTGAAAAATACAATTTATTTACACTGAACCGTGCAACTATTTTTCTATATTAATAGTTGCACAAAAAAGTATAAGTAAGTTGCACTTTTCAATATATCTAATCTCACAATTTTAAAATGCACTATGAATATTATAAGGTGCACCTGGGTGCATACAAGACCTACTCAGAAAGTATTAGTTTATTTTTGTGGGAGTATATCAGAGATGTCTTATTTTGATAATTACAGCTTTAATAAAAATGAGCTGTTAGAATTATCCAAAATGAGGATGGTGGAAATATGTCCAAAGCTCTTTTCCACCCTTAAAGACCATCTTTATTCATATCCATCACAATCATTTAATTAATAAACAATTAATTACCCTGTAACTCAAACTCATCTTCTTACCCTACAATTCTGAAAATCAAATTAAAAAAAATCAAAATCAAACAATTTTCTTTTAATTCTTAAATTAAAAATTGCAATTTTATTATGAAACCATTAATTATTCAATTTGGGATTAGAATTTAGAATTAGAAAAATTAGAGAGATAAGTTAGCAAAATTTGAATGAATTAAAAGTAATAGATATTTAAAAATATTGGGGTAATTGCAATCTAGTCTACATTTTTGGGGTTAATAGCAACCCAATACATTCAACCAAAAAAAAAATAGTAATGTAGTCTATTTTCTAGATGATCAAATACCATATTTAAACCTTTGAATTTAGTTGGGGTGTTTTGATTTTTTGTGTGTTTTATTGTTTAATAAAAAAATATCAAATCACTTGTAATCATCACTCTAAATCAACTTTAATTCCCCCCAATACAATCACACACAACTTTAATTCAAAATTCAAATACAATCACAATATATTTCCCCCCACACAATTCTTAATACAAATTGTACTCTATCAAATAATAAAAAAAAAAGCCAAGATATTGAAGAATTTCTCCGGCGAAAGAATCGTGTTTCCGGCGGAGAACCTTGTCAAGATATTGAAGAAACATGTTTCCGGACGAAAAAACTATGTACATGATCCGTGTTTTCGGCGAAGATTGTACGTGAAATGTTTTTTTCCGGCGAAGAATGTACGAACGTAAGTTGAATATCATCATTTGATCACATTACATACAATCTGAATACCAACTTAAAGAAGAAAAAAAATACAACTTGATTTCAGGCGAACATTTAACTTGACTGATATTATCTCCGAGAAGAACCCGATCGATGTTGATTCTTTGGAGAGAAGGGAATTCCGGCGCTGAGGTCACAGTTTGAAAGGTTACTTTTTTTTTTTTAATTTCAATTAGAAAAAATTTAATCCCTTCCCTTTGTGTGGTGGTGTAACGGTTACCACTATCTACTTGGGATTTGATGATTTTTTTATGATCCCTTCCCTTTTTTTGATGATTTTTGTAATGTGATTTCTGGGGGGTTTTGATGATTTTTTGGTAGTTTTTGTTGATTCTGCAGTGAATAAGATGTTGTGAAATTGATGATTTTGCAGTGTGAAAGATTCAAATTGATTATGTGTCAGCGTATATGCAATTTTTTAAGTTATATACAATCTTTACGTCGTGTTTATAATGTAATTTATATGATGCAATGTAATTTACGTGTATGAAATATTTTTTTGTGTACATTAAATGGTTTTAGTATATATGCAATGTATTTTGGTATATGCAATGTTTTTTGGGATATGCAATATATTTTAATATATGCAACTTTTTATTTTTCTGGACAATGCAATTTTTATAGATATATGCATTTTTTATTTTGTCATTATTAAAAAAGAAGAAATAATTATATTTTTTAGAAAACTGTAAAATATTTTAAATTGTTTTCTATAATAAAATGTAAAAATTATAAAAAAAAATGCACAAAAATTATAAGAATAATATCATTTTTGAATACAAAAAAAATAAAAGATTATTTTAATTATTGCAATTACAAAAGTTTAGGGAATTTTTATTTTATAAAGTGCGTATCTATATATACACTTTAGATATATATAACATAAAATATAGAAAATAAAAAGTTGATGGGACAAGACAAAAAGGTTGATAGGACAACACTTTTCAGAAAAAGTTGATGGGACAAGACAAAAAGGTTGATGCGACAACATCTTTTCAGCTTTTTTGAATTAAGAATAAGAAAAAAATAAAATGAAAAAGCAGAAAAAAAAGTAATAATAATACACCCAAATAATAATAATAATACACCAAAATAGTGTTTTCATGAATTTAGATAAGTTACACATCAAATAATAATAATAATAATAATAATAATAATAATAATAATAATACACCAAAATAAGTGTTTTGTAATACAGACAAAGTAGATTTATTTAGGTTGTTAGTAACAACTCAAATTACTGAACAAAACATATTATTACATTTTTTATTGGACTCAAAATCATGCTCGAGATATGATGTACTACTGCAAATAAACCATCATTACTCCTTTTTTGGTGATTGATTGACAGTATTTGATAGACACAAGCCGATTCTTTTGATTCATATCAAAGGTGATATAGATTATTTGTATGGGGATAAGGCATTCTAAATTAAGTATATGGATTATTTTGGTATGCAGTAACAAAAAAATCAAGTTGAATTATGCTTATGACTATATACAATATTTTTTTGCACCATTTAAATAATTGTTCAAAACTCTCAAAAAACAGAGAGGTGGAACCCGGGTGGGTGGGGGTGGGAAAACTTATTGTCTGCCACATTTTTGCATGGGAGGTTGGGGAAATCAAACATACATCGAGTTTGACGCTATGACGGTTGATAAATAAGTCATATTCAACTTCCCAAGAGACACAACATATATACAGATTACATGCACTCTCTATCATATAATATGAGCCCATATATGTCATCCCACAACATATATGCGTTTTTTATTTTTGTGTGTGCCTTGCTTCGGACATATTTAGCTTTTTTTTCATATAGTAGGTATGGGGGGTTGTGTTTTTTATAGGCGGGTGTTGATGATGTAATTATTATATTTTTTGCTATATAAATATTATCTGGTTATGTATATCAACATCGTCTACTATGCATATTACGTCCAAATTATACAATTATTAGAATGTAAATGCAATAATACGTTTATGTTATAACATTACGCACTTTTTATACAATCAGTATGCCATCGGTGCAATACAAACTTCAATGTTAGCAATCGATTCAATTATACAATCAGTGACTATCAATACAACTATACAGATTTATAAATATGACATCAAAATAAGTTCAATCAATATTTTTTACCATCAAAATATGACATCAAAAACCACCTGCAATATAAGTTCAAACAATATTTTTTACCATCAAAATATGATATTCAACGTTCACATATTTATAACATACTAACAAATATGTCCACCCTTCATAAAATAAGGCAAGTAACATGATCATATTTTTCAACATTCCAAACGTTTACCCAGGTCAAATATCCATAATTAAGTTATAAAATCCCCAAAAACAAAAATATAGTCTACATATTCAACAACTGGCCTACATAGTAAGTACGCAAAACACGGTCTACATCCACAAACTTATCATAAATTCGACCTTAGTACATATTTTTCTAGTCACTACATACTACATATTGCGCGGAACAATAACATGCGCTGGGTCAACAAACCACGTAACCATCTTGGCACGATAATCCCCAGATTTACTCTTAGAACTTCGACCCATCAGAGTTGTACCTGTGCACAAGATGCTCTCAATTTGTTGACAAACTATCACAACACAGTCTACCGAAGTCTCAAACTGTTGTAGGCAATCAATCGAAAATGGATTCTTAATGTACAATTTAACGAAAATAAAAGAATATATACCCAACATCTTGAGGTCAAGACAACTGTGGTATTGACGTAAAGGTACTCCTCGTACATCCCTTTCACTGTTAATATCATTAGAATTTTAGCACGTATTTTTTTTAATTGCCCATGCAATAGGTAAGGATTAATTTTTCCCATTATCAAATAGTCAACAGAAACAGAAAACAAATACTTAATACTCTAGTTATAAATTTTGAAATGGAGAATGGAAACAACCTAAGCAAATTACCACCATTTGTATACCAAATCATTACTAGAAACAAGAGCAAATTACAGGTGCAACTAATTTACTGTCAAATTGATGTAGAAAATAAGATATTACTACTACTGGACTAAAAATAAGAAATTACTACTACTGGATTAAAATAAGAAATTACTAATACTGGACTATTAAGCTCTAGAAAAAAGAAATAATTCAATAAAAGAAATAATTCCACATAAAAGAAAATACTACTACTGGATTAAAATGCAATCTAGAAAGAAATAATTCCACAAAAGAAATAATTCTACAATATACAATTAACCTAAAAAATGGCGACGAACGGAGTGGAGACAGGAGTGGCGTCGAACAAATGAACATTGCAACAGAGAGCTGGCGAACAACACGATCAGGCGAAACCCGGGCGGCAAGCGGCGAGGGCTCGGGGCTTGAGTTCTCTCGTTGTCAGCGGTTGTGATTTTGAATTGGGGGGGGGAGAGCGTGGGGGGAGGAGGTAGGTGATGAAGTGGTGGTTCAAGGTGTTTTCGGTGAAATGTGTTTTCTCTCTATAATTATTTGTGATTGATAAGAATTTTGATAAATAGGCTTTCTTTAGTTTAAAATCTAATACACAAATGAAAAATGCTGCATTGGGTTCGAAAATTGAGTGACGTGTGGACAGAGAAATCATAGCCCGTGGAAGTTTCCCTTTCCAATGTGCATTAGCAGCCTGAGACAGAAAGGTCAAATCAAATTCAGAAGGTGTATTTAATCTTTTATACAATTAATACCCAAAAATAGGGTCAAGGACATAATAGACATTCTACATGTGGTACAAACCTAAATTGTACTAGATTGCTATTTCTCTATAAGGAGTGTACTTATCAGTTTTTTCCCCAAAATATTTATTAATTAAAATTTAAATTTTAATGTATTAAAAATAAAAATAACTATAAGACGTTATGTGTCTAAATCAACCACATGACAGCTCGTGTCAGGTTGTTGTTTTACAATATTGTGTTCCATTTTGAGCTAGCTTAATGAACTATTATACTTCCTTCGTCCTATTTTTTATTATACATTTACTATGTACCACGAGATTAAGAAAAAATATGAGATAATAGTATTAAATTGTGTAAAGTATGTAAAGTGGGTTTGGTGGAGGAAAATAATAATATTAAATGGTGTAAAGTGGGTTTGGTGGAGAGAAATAATAGTATTAAATAGTATTGAATGTTGTTTTATTACCATATTTGGAAATGGATAAATAAAATTAGGACGACTATTTATGGAAAGCGGATAATCAAAATCAGGACGGAGGGAGTAACAAAATCGGTAAGATTGGATATCAGCACTAAGATTTGAAGTTTTAAATTTTAAACTAATTACTCCCTCCATCTCACGTTTAGTCATTTTCCGTTTTGATCCGTTTCACACCTGTTTTCCTTTTCTTTAAATGATAATAAAGCAACAATACTTTTTACAACTAGCTATATCTTCTCAACATCTCAAAATTTACATCTCATAACATTACTTTATACACATAAAAAATCATATTATTCTCTTATCTATTTTAATAATAAAATAAAAAGGTCTATAATACCCGCAACTAAAAACTATTTTATGATCCTCTCACATACTAAGTTACCTTAATAAAATCAACTTATCTAGTAAAATGTGTTAGTGCCGTCATATTCGGTCTATATTTTACTTTATACAAATTCGCAAACTTAATTAAATCCTTAAACTCGAGGTTACACGTGTTACGTTCGTTATGTAGTTTTTACTATTCATTATAGTAGAAAGATCTATAATATCCTCAATTAAAAACCATTTTATCCCCTCAAATAGGCTTAATTGCAAATTAAATCATGACCTTTTACAAATTACAATTTAATCTAAACTTTTAACTTTTGACAAACAAAAACATCAACTTAATATACTTTTGCAATTTAAACTTATGGGCAACTCCCCTCTTGCTCGAAGCTGACGTGACAAATAAATTATACAATCACACATCTTAATTGGACACATCGGATGCCACATCAGCTCCACATCATAAAATTTTAGAAATATATAAATATTAATATGATATTAAAGATAAATCTGCAAAATATTTATTTTATATAAATTGAATCTTTAAAGAATACCATTAAGATTTTAGAATATCAGTATGTTAATTAAATTATATAAAAACAGAGAAAATGAAAAATCAAGACCTATATAATTATAAAATACCTTAAATAAAATCACAAAATTATCTTTTAAATCTAAATATTTACTAAAAAAATAAAATTATTTCGTGTCATCTTTCCCGTCCGCCATAACCCTCACCAAGACACCCGCGACTACGAATAGCCATCAACACCATCCTAGCAAATCCCTAATTCAATGTCTGCAAATGAACCCCCACTTGCAAATGATGCATCACCTTGCTCATGTAATCTTCGCCCAAAATTAAATTTTCATAATAAAATTATATAAATCTCCTCAAGATCTTCAAGACAAGCATCAAGGATCAGAGATAAGGCGGCAACAGTGATGTGGATGTGATTTTGCATGGATTTGGATAGATAACTTTTTGGAGATGGTAATGGGTAGAAGAAGGGGAAGGGGAAGAATATGAATTAATTTTTTTTATAACTATTTAATGATGTAGATGCTTACTATGATGATCATTTTATATTTATTTGTACATATCAGTTTTCGGGCAAGGGGTAGTTGCCCATAAGTTCAAATTGCAAAAATATGTTAAGTTGAGGTTTTGTTTGCCAAAAGTAAAAAATTTAGATTAAATTGCAATTTACAAAAAGGTTATGATTTTATCTGCAATAAAGCCCCTCAAATATTAATGAATAATTCATACGTAAAATACCGTTTATAAAATCAAGTTACCTGGTAAAATGGATTAGCCTGTCATATTCGGTTTATATTTGACTTTATTAGTTCGCAAAATTTAAACTCGTAATTCGAGGTAATACACACGTGTTAAACTTGCAACATGATTATCTTAATAAAATCAAATTATTTAGTAAAGTGGGTTAGTGTCGCCATATCCGGTCTATATTTGACTTTAAACTAATCCGCAAACTTAAACCCTTAACTCGAAGTTAGGGGAGTCGACTTTGTGTCATGCTTTTCCTAGATTGTTTAATTTGAGTAGGGATAAACTGTGCTCTTTGGGGCAGTGGGTTGGGGGGGTCATGGGAGTGGATTTAGAATTGGAGACGACGGTTGTTTGAGCGAGAAATGTCTATGTTTCATGATTTTTTGAATCTGTTAAGCTGGTACACCTAGTGGAAAACAAGAGAGATTATCTCGGATGGGAGATATAGCACTAAATCTGCCTATGTGTGCTTGACTTCAAAGGATGAGGTAAGCTCCATTTCTCTTGCCCCGAAACCAGAATTTCAGTTGGTGTGGAACAAGATTTCCCCCCCTCAAGATTGCAGCGACTGTGTGGCGTACTTTATGGGATAGGCTCCCAACGAGAAGAAATCTGGAAAGAAGAAGGATCATCCTATCGGAAGACAACAAGTGTGTCTTCTGTGGCACGTCAGACGAATCAACCGATCACATATTTCTTCATTGCTCAGGAGTTACTACGATTTGGAGTGGTTGCTATTCGTGGCTTGAAATTGCTTTTGTTCCTAATCCCCGGGTATGTAATCACTTCCTCTCTTTTTCGGGAATCATTAGTGGTAAAAGAGGATCTAGATTTGCGGTTTGCCTTTGGGAATGCGTTATTTGGTTTATTTGAAAGGCGAAGAATAAGCTGATTTATTAGAATCAGGAGTTCTCTTCGTCAAAAATTTTGGAAGAAATTAAAGGGTGTCTTTAAAGTTGGTGTTTGGTGAAGAGTTAGCTTCGTTGTAGTGCTTCTTTAGAGTTTTGGATTGTTAACCCTTTGTCTGTCATAACCTTGTAAATTATTGCTTGTGTAAATTTTTGTACATATCCTCATAGCTACCTTTTTAGCTATATTTTAATAAAAGTTTTTTGTCTGATAAAAAAAAAACCCTTATCTCTCGAAGTTACACGTGTTAGGTTCGTTATGTAGTAATTAATTCATTACGTAGAGTAAATATAAAATGTTGAAATCTTTATTTACCTAATGGGCAGATATAATATCCTCCAAAAAATATTGATCGATCAAATAATTTTTTAATACTTTTGTGTGTACATATTATTATATACAAACAAAAAATATTAATACTCTTATGTACCGGTATATATAGCTTTGTGTAACTATTTTTTCACAAACAAATTAAACTAAACTTATCTAGAAAATTTGAACACCAAGCTTTAATGCCACCTATTTTTTTGTATGTATAATAATATTTGATTTTTTTAACAAGATAAATAGCATGTGGTTGCATTTCCCTTCCATTTGGAAGATTGTATATGCAATATTAGCACATTTAAGGAAGAGTTAGAAAATTCACGAATCCTTCACAAAATCACGAGTCTTTCCAAAAAATTGTGCAAAACAACAACAGGAAAAATATACACACAATTTTGTGTTACTATGTATACAAATATGAGTTATTATGATTATAAAATGAATAAAATAAATTTACACCTCTCTACTATTTTTAGATTGTGTTGACGGTCAAATATTTTACGATTCTGATGTGGTTTGTTGAATTTGACCACCAAACAAATAATTAATCGAACAAGAACATTGCGGGAAGAACCGTAGTTCTTCCCTGAAATGTGGGTGTAGGTATATAAGTGGAATGAGGAAAACATTCCAGAGTTTTTTTTACAATGAAAGGTGAGGTCCTTTATATAAAGAGGACCAACACGACAAATCATAAAGCATGACAAATCAATAAGCACGATAAATCACTAAGCACGACAAATCACTAAGCACGATAAATCACTAAGCACGACAAATCACGTGGTCTCGGTGGGACCTGCTGACGTGTGATAAATCTGGTGATAAATCTGGTGATAAATCTGGTGATGCTGATGTGTGATAAATCTGGTGACAACAATAGCCCCCAAGATCGGGTTGTGACGTTGTTCAGAGCTCGATCTTGTTTCATGTCTCGACCAGATTTTATCTTTTGTTGTTTCTGCAGTCACATTGTTTGCCTCCGAGCTTGCTTTCGGTGTAAATGATGAGATCTTGATCGTTCGAAATGAGCCCCCCGTAGAGGATCTTACCTTCTCTCCATCGTCGATCTAGTCGTACTTTCGTGTACTTCAAGGCGAGCCCGTTATCTGAAGTCTTTTTTTCGTACTTTCGTGCTTTTGGGGGAGCCCGTCGTCTGAGTCTTTTTTCTCTTTCGTGCCGGGGAGCCGTCGTCGAGTCTTTTTTTTCTTTCGTGAGCCCGTGCAGACGAAGTCTTTTCTGTCAGATGACTTCGAGGGAGCCGTCGTACGAAGCCTTTTTCTGCGGCTCCAGGGAGCCCATCAGGAGCCCTGGTCAGATTTGGAGCCTTTTTTTTTCAGGTTTGTACTTTGAGGGAAGCCCCGCCAGACGAAAGGCTCACTTCCATCGGTCAGACGAGTTTTTTCAGGCTCAGACTTCCGGGGAGCCCCACAGACGAAGTCTTTTTCTTGGCTCAGACTTCGAGGGGAGCCCCTGCCTCAGATGAGAGCCCCATCAGACGAGTTCTCAGGCTCAGACTCGGAGCCCCGTCAGACGAAAGTTCAGGCTCAGACTTCGGGGAGCCTGGCTGCCGATTTGAAGTTCTTTTCTCAGGTTTCAGACTTTGGGAGCCCCGCCAAATTTAGCCTTTTTTTTAGACGAAAATCTTTTCTGGGCTCAGCTTTCTGAGAGAGTTGATGGCCATCAGACGAGTCTTTTTCAGAGATGGCTCGGCTTGGCAGACGGATGGGATCCCCGCACGAGCAGACTTTCAGAGATGGATTGCGGGAGAGAGCCTGTGATCCCGACGATGAGTTTCGAGTTGGCTCATTGGAGAGAGCCCTGTGATCAGATGAGCAGTCTTTTTTTGCCTGGAGAAATAATGGGGAACCCGCTTTGCAGATGAGTCTTTTTATGGCCCTGGGAAAACGAGTACTTGAGGGGTGGCCTGCCTGGACTTATGGCCGGATTATGCATTTTCTCTCGTATCTCGCCTTACTAGACGATTATAGAGAATTTATCTTCCGCCCACTTACGGCTCGCGACCTTTACCCCGTAGAAATGGGACCGTGGTGATCCCCGCCAAAGTCGGGAAGAGGGGTTCCAAGAGTCGGAGATGGCCTGAGCTAAAAGAAGGGCCGAGTAGAGGTGGATCCCCGAAATACAAAAGAGCCAACGCCGAAGTAGTCACCGGCTAATACCGTAGGCCGACGATCTCATCGCCCGAAGCCGGAGAATACGCTAAAACGGCGGATCGGACATCGCCGAAAGTTAGAGAAAACCGACGCCGGTAAGGGCTAGTCATCACCGTAAAGGCCGACGATCTCATCGCCGAGAAGACGGGAGAATATTTTCGCTAAACGGGATCGACATCGCCGAGGTAGGAAAACCGGAGATCGGTTGAAGCCGGGAGCCGGGCCGAAGAGACATCTCATCGCCGGTTGGCGGAGAATACTTCGCTAAACGGCGGAACATCGCCAGGGGAAGCGGAAAGCCGACATCGAGAAGCGCGGGCTGTCGCCGCCAGAAAGCCGGACTATCTCATCGCTTAGAAGACGGAGAATATTTTCGCTAAAAACTGGATCGACATCGCCGAGGTAGCGGAAAGCTTCCACGCCGAGAAGGCGGGCCGTTGTCGCCAGAAGGCCGACGATCTCATCGCCGATCGCCGAGAAGACGGAGAAAACGGGCGATCGACATGGCGGAGGTAGGGCGAAAGTCCAATGCCGGAAAGGCGGGCCGGTCATTCCTGTCGCCGCTGGACCGACGACTCATCGCCGAGAAGGCGGAGAATATTTCCAAATGGCGGATCGACATCGCCGAGGTAGCGGAAAGCTAATGCCGAAGAAGGCGGTTGCCGTCATTCTTTAAAGGCCGACGATTATATCGCTGGAAGGCGGAGAATACTTTCGCTAAAACTGATCGATATCGCCGAGGTAGCTGGAAAGCCGGAAGACGGGCCGGTTGCCGCTTTAAAGGCCGGATAATCTCATCGCCAGAAAGGCGAGAATACTTTGCTAAAATCTCGATCGACATCGCCGAGGTAGCGGAAAGTCGACGCGGGAGAAGGGTCGCCGCCCGAAGGTCATTTATCTTCATCACCGGAAGAGAATACTTTCGCTAAAACGGCGGATCGACATCGCCGAGATAAGCGGAAAGCCGACGCCGAGAAGGGCAGGCCGGTCGCCGCCAGAAGGCCGACAACTCTCATCACCGGTAAGACAGAGAATATTTCGCTTAAAACGGCGGGATCGACATCACCGAGATAATGGAAAAGTCGACGCCGCGAAAGCCGGGGCCGCTGCCGCCAGAAGGCCGGTCGCCGGTTCATCAGGAGAATACTTTGCTAAAACGACGATTCATCACCGAATAGCGGAAGCCGAGAATACGGAGAATCGCCGCCAGAAGGCCGACGCCGCCAAAATGGCAGAGAATACTTCGCTAAAAAGGCGGATTGGACATCGCCGAGGTAGCGGAAAGCCGACGCCGAGAAGACGGGCTGGTCGTCGCCAGAAGGCCGACGATCTCATCGCCGAGAAGGCGGAGAATACTTTCGCTAAAACGGCGGATGGACATCGCCGAGGTACGGAGGATGCCGGTAGGCGGCTAGTCGTCGCCATAAAGGCCGACGATCTCATCGCCGAGAAGGCGGAGAATACTTCGCTAAAACGGCGGACTGGACATCGCCGAGGTAGCGGAAAAGTCGCCGAGAAGGCGGGCTGGTCGTCACCGCAAGAAGGCCGACGATCTCATCGCCGAGAAGGCGGAGAATACTTCGCTAAAACGGCGGACTGGACATCGCCGAGATAGCGGAAGGTCGACGCCGAAGGCGGGCTGGTCGTCGCCGTAAAGGCCGACGATCTCATCGCCGAAAAGGCGGAGAATACTTCACTAAAATGATCGACATCGCCGAGGTAGCGGAAAGCCGACGCGGAGAAGGCCGGTTGTCGCCGGTTTATCTCTATCGCCGAAAAACGCGGAGAATATTTCGCTAAAACGGCGGATCGACATCGCCGAGATAGCGAAAGTCGACGCCGAGAAGCGCGGGGCCGGTTTTCGCCGTTTTAGGCCGACGACCTCATCGCCGCAGGCGCGAGAATATTTAGCGATCGACATCGCCGAGAGGGAACTTATATTGTCGCAAAACCCCGAAGGTCAGAGCGACATTAGGCGGCATATTCGTCGTTTTAAGATAGCGCCGAGAAGACGGGCATAATTGCCGGTCGAAGGCGGTATTTAAAATCACCGCATAATCGGGTATAATCGACTACAAAATGGCGATAAGTATCACCGAGAAGCACGCCAAATGGGCATAATCGTATTTAGTTGCGAAGAACAACAAGAGGGCGGCATAATCATCGCCGGTTTTATCAGAGAAATTTCGCAAGAATCGGGACCGACATCGCCGAGAAAATGAAAGTTGACCAACCGGGTATAATCGTTCGGTCATTTTTTTTGTAATTTGACCCAGAAGCATTTTCCCGAACGACCAAACATGAAATTCTATGTTCCAAATAAATGAATTGGTTTTTTATTGTCTATTGAGGTGCAATCAGTCGATCATCTTATTTTAGTCAACTGGTCGCGCGGGTAAGGCGATATGCAACCCCCTTTGAAGTCGTGATCGAATACTTTCGTTATTTAGTCGATCAGCTATTCTTAATCGTCTTATTTAGTCATGATTTCGACTCATCACTCGCTTTGTTGGTATATCCGGAAGAATAGTCGCCTTATTTAGTTGGCGATCACATCACTCATCACTCGCTTTTTGGCCGTATCCATTTTACGAACTCGCTTCGGTGAACATAAACTTTGGCTCGTTCGCTTTTGTTCGTCAGTCTTAAATTAAACCATTATTGGGATCTTAATTTAAATGAAAATAAATGAAATGAATGAAAAAGCCCACGAGACATAAACATAATAAACTGGTGGGGTGGGTAAAAGGACTACCCGTATTCTTTGGAGTCGCTCTCTCGACTCTCGCCGAAAGCATTTCTTTTTTTTCAAACGCCGATGACCTTTACCCTTTTTTTAATGGGCCAGCGATCCAGCCCACAAATTACATGGTTTGAAGGCTTTATTCAAAAAAATAGGAGAGGCTTGTTTGAATAAAATTAGTCACCGGCGTTGATTAAATAAAATTAGGGCCATGACTTAATTAAGTAATTCAGCCCAAATTTTAAATAATAATCGCCATCAACACTTATCGATATTTGTTTAATGTATAAGATCATAAACCAAACCCACATACCTCTCATTTCTCAACATTGAATATACGCCATCCTTCCGGTCCCAAAAAGTTATCGAGTCATTCGAACCTCCACCGCCGATGAAATTCAGCCGATCCCGCCCGGCGTAAACATAATAAACGGTGGGGAAGGGTAAAAAAATTTAGTAAAGATTCTTTAATTACGGCTCGCGGGACTCTCGTTACTGACATTTTCCTTTTTTTCCAAAAGGCTGGCGATGATTTTTTTAATGGGCGAAAATCTGCGAGAATTACATGGGTTGAAGGCTTATTCAAATTGGCCCGATCGAATAAAATTAGTCGCCCAGCGTTGATTAAATAAAATTAGGGCGACGCCGACTTAAGACGGGCCCAAAATTTTAAATATAGCGTCTTGACCAACATTATCAAGTTACAATGGTAATGGCGGAGAATAGGCCTAAACCGGCGATACGACATCGCCGAGATAGCGGAATATCGCCACCGGAAGGCAGGCTGGTCGTCAGCCAGAAAGTTATCGACAACTCATCGAACCTCCACCGCGCTTAGAATACTTTTGCCTAAAACGGCGTTCCAGACCGACATTGCCGAGGTAGAAAGTTGGCGGTAATCCTGTAAAAACTGGTTGTCGCCAGAAAGGTCATTGGTGATTTTATCGCCGAGAATTTTTTGGTTGGTGGTGTTCTTGAGATTTCTTGAGGTAGATTTTTATTCAAAATTCGACGTTGTTCTTGATTTAATTTTTTCAATTAACCCTCCTTCTAGCGCCAATTGTTTGACGGTCAAATATTTTACGATTCTGATGTGGCTTGTTGAATTTGACCACCAAACAAATAATTAATCGAACAAGAACACTGCGGGAAGAACCGTAGTTCTTCCCTGAAATGTGGGTGTAGGTATATAAGTGGAATGAGGGAAACTTTCTAGAGTTTTTCTTACAATGAAATGTGAGGTCCTTTATATAAAGAGGACCAGCACGACAAATCATAAAACATGACAAATCAATAAGCACGACAAATCACTAAGCACGACAAATCACGTGGTCTCGATGGGACCTGGCGGACGTAATAATTATTCCGCCGACGTGTGATAAATCTGGTGATGCTGATGTGTGATAAATCTGGTGACAATAGATTGACAAAATTCTTTCAAATGTGTTGGGGCTAAAAAAATATTCTTATTAAAAAAATTCGATCCTCATGTATTAATTTTTGTGAAACAAAGACAAAAACCTATGTGAACTAAAATTAATTTACGAATTTCACCTATTAATTTATCAAATATTTTTTTTCCGAAGCAATTTATCAATTTATTAGTAGTTGAATATATTACATGTTAGGCAAGACAAACCACTAATACACATTTGGGCTTGGACAGCTGTGAAAAATGACCTTGGAGAGCGGTATAACCGCTCTCCAAGCATCAGCTGTCCAAACTTGACACGCTTGATAAAAATCGTTGTCCAAGAAAAAGATTTGACAAATGTTTTTAACGCTTTTGAAGTTCGGCTTGATAAATCGGCCGGTTGATAAATGTCATATATTTTTTTAATTCGCTTTTATTTTATATAGACAAATGTTGAAAACCGCCGTCCAATATCTTTTTTTTTAATTATTAATTTACATTTTAAAAATCCTATAATAAAACTATAAACCAAAACTTATATATACGTCCAATACCATATAACATAAACCAAAAATCCTATAATAAAACCATAAACCACATATATATACCAAAACATCAAATATATAAACATACAATCATAAACATACGTCCAATACACCAAAATCATGAAATATATATCATCACAAATATATAATTTAATTACATGCTACCAATATTTCAAACAACATTCTCTCAATATTGATCAGATGAATATATAAAACGATTGTAAAAACCCACCAATCGTTTTTTTCCATTTCTCGATCTTTTTCTTAGAGTAAGACTTGAGCTCACGCTCATAGACAAACTGCAAACAACGAATCAATCAATATAGTATGAATTTTTATTCAATCAATAATAATTTAAATAAATCAATAATTGACTTACATTGGGAGGAATGTTCGTTATTTGGCCGCGGATTATATCTTCTATAAAGCAACAAACAAAATGACCACAATGGTCATTATCTCGCTTTTCTAACTCCGTTGATTAACAATATAATCACGTTATTACATAATTATGATTTCTTTCTATTAATTAGTTTGATAATTTACTAAATTAAATTTACCTTAATGTTAATCCAGTTCACTTTATTTAACCCGGATCTTGAGCCCTGACGACTCCGATACATCGTCATCACACTATTATTATTATAATTAAAAAATAAAAATAGATTAAATATGCATAATTTTAAAAGTAAAACAAATCATTGTATAGAATATTAAAAATGAACTTACGCCTTCCATATATGAAAACGAGATCGTAAGGATTAGAATAAACTCCATCACGAAAGTGGGTCCATAAAATACACACTTAATGTATTCATGTGTATGGCATCAAAGACCCAATGATTCCTATATTATATTGAGAGTATTAAAATTAACTACAAATTTAGCATATATATGTGCAAATATTATAAACATGAATACAAATTTTAACGAAATGTTTATCACTCACCCCACATTTGTCCAAAAATGAGATGATCGCTCCCAGCTTAGATTCAAAGATGTGATTAACCTAACCCATCCATGGTCATGCCCTTATCACCCATTATGCAAGACACTTGGGGACGGCGAAGGAGTACATTCCACTTGCTTTTTATCTCTCGAGAGATATAGCTCACCCAAATATCTTTAACCAACATATATACGCTAATTAATATTTAAAAAAGAAATTAAACTATACGTAAAGTGAATATTGAGAATTAGTAAACACATACCGAGGTAAAGGGCTATGGTGGTTGCACTCAACCACTCAAGATTCAAGATTTTCACATGTTCCTCACCGACGAATTCTTGGAAAGTATTCGATGAAAGTGAGCAAGCATGAACCGCGTGATTTATATCGAAAGCATTAGACGATACCATCCGGTGCACCCTAATAGACGTAAATGATCATCGTGATCTAAGTCTCCATCATGGGATAACCAAGTCTTAGAGAGCAAATGAGTCCTCGATTTAGCCTCATGTGGGGTGCGCAGATTCTACAATTAATTTACAATATTATTTAGAACCACAAATAAGATAATGAACTTTAATAACAAATATTTTACCCTCATGGTGCTAGAGACCAAGTTGCTCGCCATTCGATGAAGTGCCCGACCATTGTTCCGACTATGACGGCTTCATCGATTGGTTTGGCACATCGAATCCTCTCTCCGACACGGGTACATCGAGTGTGACCCTCACGAAACCAGGTTTGATGGGATGACCATGAATCATTCCATGGGAGCTGCATCGAGCTCCGTGGCCACCAACCGTCGGGATCCTCCGTGATCACGGTAGCAAAAGGTCGTTGGTCGCTCAATAAGATATTTAGTTAGAAAATTTTAATACACTAGTCTTTAATTAAAACAAATGTGAGACATGCATATCTCGATACCACCGAGGCGTTTTGAAGTTGCCTCAATAAAGTCGTCCCTAGGGTTAGGCGAAAACATAGCATTATCGACACTATGTTCACAAATTTTGCTCCACTCGACGACATTCCGCGGCTCGATCTTTTCTCGGACCTCAACGTTCCACATCTTTAGCCAACTTGGCAACTAACGCCGTTAGTATACCCACCATATTCATGGCTTGAAGACCCACCATGCCATTGCTAAAGATTTTTATTGCTAAAGATATCCGACACTCCATATCCGGACATCACCGTGATGCTCCTGGCGACCCATAGCCCGCCCAAAAACATCATCGAGGGTACGATCATGCGAATGTCGCCAAAGGCCATGGTCCGAGATAGACGCTCCTAATCACAAAAAACAAAAGATTATTATTTAATTATTTGTTTATAAATAATAGTTTGTAATTGAAAGATAAATTAATGGATAGATTACCACTTCTTCGATGATGCGTTGTGCATTGGGATCGTGAATATTCCTGCCTCGACCCTTTCTCGTAGTCTCAAAATAAGTCGAAACGGGTAACAATAGGCTCACTCTCAAATTTTTCTTCTTCCTCTTTTTACGATAGTGATGAACGTGTCCCTTTATTAGATATATTAAAAGTGAATATATAAAAAAAATTAAAAGTTAGGATTTTGATCTCACCATATTTTCTCTTATTCGCATAACCTTTGTTGGATCCACGATATCGCCCTCTATCGACTTAGCTTGAACGCAATTTTTTTTTTATCGATCCTACAAAGATAATAGAAATATGATAAACACCGAAAAAACTTAGGGCATTAGAAATCGAGGAAATGACATTGATCAATTTTACTCGAAATCATCCTCCATAGCTCGCTCTCCACAAACTCCCCAAAGATGGAGCCACCATAGGGTTATTCTCGATATTTAGGGAGGCGACTAAAGTAAAGACCGGTTTCTCGATCTCGTGTGTTTACTTCTCAACCAAGTCCGGAAATTCTTGGCCATTAGTCCAATAAAATATTTGCTTCTTCTTTGAGAGGTCAAGACCTCACGAAGGTAGTCTATACGCATATAACATAACAATTTAGTAAATTTAAGGGTCATACTACAACTTTCAATAAATATATAATTAACATACCGTAAGCTCGTCCCATAATCTTTCCTTCAAAGGAGTTTGGGGTTTACGGGTTGGTTACGATAGGATCACGCTCGGGTCCAATGTAGAAAGACGACTCACTCTCTTTTCACGCCCCCGAACTCATTGAGCGATAATGCCAATAACATAGTATTTAATTAGGTTCAACGATCAATCAATATATTTATCGATTTCAAACTCATTGAACGATAAAAATTACGCAATAACATAGTATTTAATTAGGTTTTTCGATCAATCAATATATTTATCGATTTCAAACTCTCAATTAGATGACATTGTAACTATACCCCTTTCACGAGCTCGCTTTAATAGATGACATTGTAATTATATGGTGGTGGGAGCATCTGAGTGTCACACTCTCTCAAGTCATCATATGCACCATGATCATATGCGCATGATCTCCATCAGTATTCCATCATCTCCCGGATATTTTTTGTTGACATGGTGTTCTTGAGATTTCTCGACATTTAATAAACAAAAATAAACAATATTCTTGACCTAATGTTTTTACATGATAAAACTATCTATCTAAATACATGATACATCTACTTATAAGTTACATCTGCATCATCTATATTTTAAATTAAAATTTCGATTGATAGCTTACTTGATATTATAAACAACAAGAGCAAACAAAATATAATATTTCGAATAAAAACAAGAGCAACATATAAATATAAACAAAATTAACTAAGTTCTATAAACAACAAGATTAGTTCGGTTCAAAAAAACAACAAGAGCAACATATATAATATGAATAAAGCTAAAGCTTGAAAAATTCAATGGAAATACGACTTGAGTTGAGGCCCCATTTTATATTTATATTTATTTTGTGCCCCACTTTTCTTATAATCAAATAAAATATATGAGGTCCTTATATAAATTTTTGATTTTTTTAACACACCATATTGACTTACTCATATAATGTTCAAAACTCAGATAATCATAAAATGTTCAATACGGAATAAATCAATAAAGCTAAAGCTTGAAAAAAAAGTAAAATTAAATCACAATCCACTCTACGAACTAAGTGTTAATCACGGGTCTCGGGAGACCTGGCCGACGGAGTGATAAATCGATTTGGGGAGGAGAGGGACGCGGACAAGCGTCAACGATAAATCATGATGACAAAACCGATTGACAAAATTTGGTCTTTCAAATGTGTTTTTGGGGGAAAAAATTTCTTATTAAAAAAAATTCGATCCTCATGTATTAATTTTTGTGAAACAAAGACAAAACCTGTGTGAACTAAAATTAATTTACGAATTTCACCTATTAATTTATCAAATATTTTTTTTCGAAGCAATTTATCAATTTATTAGTAGTTGAATATATTACATGTTAGGCAAGACAAACTGTCCTATAAAATTTGTATATTGTATGAAATTTGATTCATACTAATACTATAAGGGATTGAATCTAAAATAGTCTCATAACTGTTCACATTTTCTAAAATGGTCCAAAAAAAAATTTGATGACGGAATTGGTTCAAATTTTACTTGAATTGTACCATTTTCGTCCCAAATTGGCGGAATTGATGATATGACGTCGATTTTGGTCATGTGTCTTAGCATTCAATTTGGAGACTTTCGGCTGAAATGCATGACAAAAAACGACATTGTTACATCAATTCTAGCGAATTTGGGGTAAAAATTGTACAATTCGCGAAAAATTGAGACCAATTTCATATGCCAAAACTTTTTTTTTTTGACTAAAGAATGAAAAGTTATGGAATTATTTTAAATTCTATCCAAATACCATAACATTCATTCATTGATACAATTATAAAATTACACACACATTAATATTAAAGTATTAGTTTATAAATGTAGTTATATCTATTTTATAACATTGTAAATAAATTTGAGATGAGAGTGAGTCGGGTTGATGTTGCAATTGAGGCACAAGGGGTTTCCACGTTTACCTAAATTGTCATGCGTTTTCCACACCCCTACCCTCATCCTCTCCTATAAATGAGCAACTATAGGCCTAGGGTTTTCACAGCACAAAATAATTCATCTATGTAGAATTAATTATACACACACTTTCTCTCCCTCTTTCTCTCTCTAAGAGGAAGAACAAGGAAATCAGAGTTTTTTTCTGGCTGCAGCCTGTGTATATGTGTGTGTGAAGATACATATATATATATATAGATCCAGAGAGATGAATTGATATGATAGATCAGAGGGATTTGGATTTGTGGGGGATGTTGGCTGGCTCGATGCAACCA
The DNA here is from genome assembly GCA_037126765.1 of Stenogyne calaminthoides. Taxonomy (NCBI): domain Eukaryota; kingdom Viridiplantae; phylum Streptophyta; class Magnoliopsida; order Lamiales; family Lamiaceae; genus Stenogyne; species Stenogyne calaminthoides. The sequence goes on from JBBCBC010000001.1 coordinate 17,872,376, forward strand.
CGTTTGATTGCTTTCTTTTTATTATGAAATAAAAACGTGAAGGCATCGGACCAGGCTTCATTCCTCTCAAATCTCAAATCCCCACTTTTCTCCCTTAATTTCTTGTTTCCGTTTTAGGGTTTTGATTTATTTGCTCTTAATTAATTAAGCCCCATTTTTCAACGATAATTAATGTCGATCGAATCAACCTTTGTGTTTTCTGTATCGTGCAGGTTCAAGATCTAATCATACGTCAATCATTTATCTTTTTTTTATTTGATTTATTTTTTTAACAAGATATATAGGGTTACATCCCTATTCCTGTTGACTTGTGTTTAATTCTTCTGTCTCTCGCAACAGAGAAAGAGAGAGAAAGGTGCAGACACAGTGACACCCAGAAAACACGGATGTGGAGTCAGAAGAAGAAGTTGCCCCTTTTGTGTTGCCCTTTTCCTTTTTCTGCTGATTTAATATAATAATAATAATAATCTGTACGACCATGTTTTGTAAATTGGTTAGATGACAAGTTTTTATGGTTACCGATGCCTGAATCTTGCCTTTTTTTTATGTACAAAGAAACCTTTTTTTATTTCACCAACCAATCTTAAATGTCGTTCCTTTTTCACTTTACATTTTACGAGACACCATCAATTTGCGCTTTTCGTTGTTATTGAGTAATCAATTGTGTATTTCAAACTCGCAGAACTAAATACATTCACTGTCGTTGGGAATCTTTGGATTTTCAGTATTTTTTTTAATGGTAAATAATTTGAAATCCAATGTAAGCTGAAAAATTGAAAATTCACCAAAATAAAATTCATTTATAATATAAACTGATTGTGTCTCCCCAAGTTTGAATTTAATCAATATGCATTCTTCAGAGCATTGGAAATCAATCTAAAATACACTGCCTCTTGCAAGAAATTAAAATACGGCCATATATTAATATAACTATTTAAGACAAGAAAGATAACCTCAACAATGCTTAATGAAATGTTTCCTATATAATTATGCTAATTTTTCAGTTTAACTTTTGGCTAAAAAATATGAGTCACCCTCCGGTGTATAATGCCATAGCATTATATATGCGTGTAGATGTTAGGGTATTATTACTCCGTCCCAGATCAATTTCACACTAATCTGGTTACACTAATCTGGGCATGTAAATCAAGAAAATATTGTTTGGGCACGTAAATCAAGAAAATATTGTTTTTTGCTTTATTAAAAATGATAAAATAAAGATATTTGGGTCAATTCAATTTTAATTGTGTGATTGCAAGTGACGAAATGTAATAACTCAAGTGGTTAGAGCACCAGTACCTATGTCGGTAGGTCATGGGTTCGAGTTATCATTTGTCTGATCAAAAAAAAAAATTGTATGGTTGTGAGTTAATTGTGTTAAAAAAGTAATGACATAGAGGGTAAATAAGTGTATATTGTGAGGCTAAATACTAAATATTAAGTTTCATTTTTTAGGTGTGAAATTAATGTAGGACAAACTAAAAAGAAAGCGTGGAAACTAATATATGAGTAATTTCATAAGATGAATGAATGTTATGATATTAATATATATATATTTTAATTTCATAAGATAAACAAATTTTACGGGAATGGTTATATAAAGATGAGTCTCATGTATATTCTGGTGCACCGTACACTCATAATCATAGTACATTTTAGAATCATGCAACTTGTTGTATTGAAATATGCAACTTGTTTACATTGAACCGTGCAACTATTTTTTTTCATAATAATAATAATAATTATACGATTCAATATATAAAAATTATATATTTTAATATAATAAATTATACGATTTTAAAATGCACTAGGAGTACAAAATGCATAGTACAAAACGCATGGGATGCATATAATAGTTAGCCTATAAAAATTAAAAGATACTCCTATATCATCACTCCCATCACTAATTACAAGAAAATGGCATCGCCTTTCTCGGTAATGAGTGGATACTTTTCAGGTAATGAGTAGTGACTGATACATATTATTATCCCTTTGCCAATCTTCTTAATAATAAAAAAAGTAATCAATTTCACCAAATTATCTAGTATATATGGTTTAATTAAACACGTCTCAACATATCAACAATTGCATTCTTTTCTTTTTCATAACCTAAATAAATATTCAAGTTTTACCCTCTAATTTTAAGCGGATTAGTTTCAAATCAGAAATATTTTTATCACATATTTACCATCACGTCCATGTCGGAATGCATTTTGATTTGTAGACGTGATCGAAAGTTACAAGACAAGAATTACAAAAGAGGTTGATATATATAAAAAATTACTGAAATTAGAGAGTAGTGAAAAATGAAACGTAATTATTTGTAACAGCGAGAGGTACGTATTAAATGCGTTGCATTAAAACCATTGGGAGGCATCTCAGAAATTTGTGTGGAATGGAAACGTAACCGATACAATTTAATGTCATTTTGGTGTGGAGATGAAAGCATTCAATTTACACACTTAACCTATGACATCTTTGGGAGCATCTATTAAATGGCAAACCCCCCAATTTCCTCGCCTGAATGAAAAATAATAATTAATACTCTCCTTTAATTCAAAAAAGAAAAAAAGTCGGATTGATACATTTAATTTTCAAGTGCATAATTACGTGTAAAATTTGAATAACACTCTTGTACACTAGTTGTACAATTAAACTATACGCAATTAATAGTTTTCAATTAAAATAATGAATAGTACATTTTAGTAAAACAACATATATGAGTTTGAATCACAAACAGTCCTATAACTTTGACCTCAAATAGATTTAGTCATATAAATTTTTTTTATTATCAATTTAGTCCCAAAAACTATAATAATGTTCAATTTTAGTCCAAAATCGGTCAGAAACTCGAAACGACGTCGTTTTGCCGTTTCAATTTGGGGATTTCTGGCGGATGATGTGACTGAATTGTCACGTGTAATTTTTTTTAACAGCTGGAATTTCAGGCCATATAATTAAAATTTAAATTTAAAAAATAAAAACTTAAAGGTCACCCCCTTTACACGTGGCAGTACATGTGATATTCCAGTCACAGTATTCGCCGGAAAGTCCCAAAATGAAACGACAAAGCGAAGTAGTTTTAAGTTTTTCGACCAATTTGAGACTAAAATTGGATATTGTCAAAATTATTGAGACTATATAAATCGACGATAAAAATACTTATGGGACTAAATCGACGATAAATATACTTATGATACTAAATCTATTTGAGGCAAAAGTTATAAGACCATTTGTGATTTAAACTCGTATAGATATCATCTACAAATGCACTTGAGTTGCACAGTACATCGAGTGCATACAAATTTTTGTTATTAATATTTTTATTTTGATAGGTTCATGAAGTATATTAACCAGGTGGCTTAGCCCACCTGACCACTGAGCTCCTCATTTGAGTGGGAGACCCAAATTCGATTCCCTCTTAGAACAAATTTGGAGTTATGGGAGTTATAAGGTGGATTGGCGATTTCATGAAGTATTTGGGTGCTTGGTGTACTAACTACTAACAACTAACATCTAATTTTGTCCGATCAAAAAAAAAATTTCATGAAGTATATTCTACTTTTTAATCCGAAAGTATAAATAAAAAAAAAAAAAGACGATGTTTCATTAATGAAAGTTAATAGAAAATGGTCCCAAGTCTGTCATTTTTGTCGTAATTAAGTTAATTGGTAGCAATATTTGTACACTCCCATCGATCAGTGAGCTAAAAGACCGTACATTACACTATTTGATACTTGAGCAACTTTTAAAACAAATCTATATATACACTAGTCTATAAGGAACCTATATATGATACCTAAATTGCAATTTTGCAGGAAACGAAGAGGGAAAAAAGGAACTAGAATTAAGCTAGGAAAAAGCAAAGTGATGATCTGTGGATGTAGGTCTTTGATGACAATTACCATCTTATAAAATTAACGATTAGCTAGACCTATTAAGATTTGTGGTGTTGGTTGGCTCCCACTAGAACCACTTAATTAAAGTGGGTGGGACTCATGTGCACCCGGGTGCACCGTACACTCATAGTGCAGTTTAGAAGCGTGCAACTATACAAAACAGAAACCTGTAACTATTCCAAACATAAGCATTCAACTATGTTCCTATATTAACAGTTGCACTTTTCTGTGTCAATAAGTCGCATTTTTCAACATAACAAATTGTATGCCTCCAAAATGCACTATGAGTGCACGGTGCACCCGGTGCATAAAAGACCTAGCCAATTAAAGTTGGTGAAAGTTGGTCTTATATATTTGTAGAAATTTTGGAATATTATAATGAGTTGCATGGGTTTGGACCTCTAATAGATTTAGTGAGGTATGAATAAAATTGGATAGTTAATTTTTTTGAGACAAAAAATGAATTATAGAAAAATTATGGGATTAAAAAACTTTTTTTCACCATTCTATGTAGTAGCGGATCCAACTTTCTTTTAGAGGGGCAACAATACAATTAATATAAAATTTTAAACTTAAACTAGCTAGAAAGATGAGCACTTGCATATATATCAATATAATATGCATATATAATTCTAAACACAAAAAAAAAAACTTATACAATATAATATAATAATACATAAATATATGGACCTCAAAAAAATTCAAGCACTAAGTGTTGTTTAGCTAAGTTTATTTTAAACATCTTATAAGCTCTAACATCTTATAAGTCATTTTAAGAGTTTATAAGATGTAATTTTTAAGTAGTTTATAAGTTGTTAAAGTGTTTGGCTAATACAACTTATAAGTTCTTTAATATTTTTTTAAAAATATATATATTTTTAATTATATAATATAATTTATTTTTTTCTGAAAATAATTTATTTTTGAAATATTTTGTTTTTGAAAATAATTTTTTTCTGGAAAATAAATTATTATTTTTTTAAATAATTTTTTTCCTGAAAATAACTTTTTTTTAAAAATATTTTTTTTCTTGAAATACTACTTTTTTCTGAACATAATTTTTTTTTTCAAAAATAATATTTTTTTTAAATAAATTTTTTATTTTGAAAATATTTTTATTTTTTAATTTTTTCGCAGAAAATGGTACGGATTGGGTTGAATTCGGGACGGGTTTGGACCGGGATGTGTTGAGATAGGGTAGAGCTTATATAATTTTTGTAAAATAAGTTGAGATATCCCAACTTATTTTTTTTGGAGCTTATAAGCTCTGAAAAACTTATTTTGAGATCTTATAAGATGTTAAAACACTTTATTTTGCCAAACAAAATTAAGGAGCTTATAAGCTCTTAAACAACTTATAAGCTGTTTCAAATAGCTTATAAACTGTGCCAAACGAGCCTTAATCTTATTATTATATATTGGTAAATCTGATTTAGCATATACGCTAAAATCACGTTAATTTTATAAAAGTCCAATTCAATTATAATATTTCGTTTTAAAATCGTGCATTCTCATTAAAAAGTTATTTAAATTAAAATTTTAATCTATCTAATTAAATTAAAAATATTCAATCATTATCTTATTTATTTATAAAGATCTACTCCTTGAGAGAAGGAAAATAATGAGTTCAAATTTAGGCAAGATCAAGTGTTATAATTATACAAATATTATTTTTTGTTTGGATAATTGAATCTTTAATATCGTCCCATCGTCCTACTCATTATGATCAGATTCTACAAATTGTTATTATTTACAAAGATCCACGCCTCTTTTCTCCTTTTTTTTCATAGTTTTCTCCTTTTTTATTCTTAGCAATTCTTTTAATTTGATAAATTTTGTTATCTAATTTTATTTTATATATTGTAAAAAATATTAAGGTAAGTAATTTGAGATGAATTTGTTAATCTAATTTTATTTTATATATTGCATGGAATATTGAGGTAAGTATTTTTTATAGCAATTGTCTATATGATCAGCAACATCAATTTGTTTTGTACATTACAGGGAATATTTTTCTGTTTATAGGATTCTTCTTTCATGTTCATAACAATTCTTCTAATTTGATAAATTTATTAATTTAATTTGATTTGTATATTATAAGGAATATTGAGGTAAGTGATTTGAGTTCTTAATTAATTATCAATATTTATGGCAATTATGTATATGATCAATATTAGTTTGTTTTGTATATTGTAGGGAATATTTTTCTGCTCATAGTATTTTTCTTTCAATATATGCAAGAATTTGGCAAACTCTATATATATTTGCATAAGAATTATTTTTGTTGTATGTTTATGATCCATATTTCGGCTTCAATCCAAGGTTTGTCCTAGGGAATGATCGTTGTGCATGTATTAATTTGATCATTGTTGTTGTTCTATACGAAACTTAGTGTATGTAGTTGTTAGAAATCTGTTGGTTCAATTATGGATGATGTCTAGTGAAAATAATAATATTTTTTTACTTTGCTGTAGATGCAAATTGTTCTTCTAATATTACTGTGTGTATATTCTTGGATTTTTATTTTACTACTTATGTTCTCATTTTATTGGTATTATGTTGATATTAATTTAATTTATGCCAGATCTTAAGCAAGTTGATGACATGCTCAACACTTTAAAGTTAGCAGTTTTGGTAATACTTGGCAAGTTGAAGTATTCCTCTATTTTATTAATTGAACTCTTGACTAATATATTATTTTAAAATTATTATTTCATAATAAAGTGGACGAATATGATAGAGGGACATGAACTGCGTGATTATTATATCAGTTCTCATGAAGAAGATGCTTGGATATTATAGAAACTATAAGATGACCTACACTCCTATTGGTATCAATTGTTAACTTTTTCGCAAATTTGGACGCGACCCCATTTTAAATAATTATAAATAATCATTCATACGCAAGATTTTCTATTTATATTTTTTTCAAAATACACATACACTATTAAAAAATAAAATTATATCTATTAATAAATTAATTATACTAATTAAATGTTTGAAGCATCTAATCTAAAATTATATTGTAACTTTTGTTTTCAATCCCGCGGAATTCGCGGGGTTGCATGCTAGTATACATATATTTATAATTATTTATTTTTAACATGATGAGGTTAGAGATTTTAGCTAATTTTAAGTGTGTATTATTTTCCTATGCAATTTTTTTTATTATTATTCTTTAGGAAGAGGGAGCGAAAGAGAGAAAGAGATATGTAAAATTCACATTTTAAATATGTATATTAAATATATTTCACTCGGTTAATATAAATATATTTAGTTCAAATCATTTTCGAAAATATATAAAATATTGAAAATTACATTTAATTACAATATATATATTATGAATTGAACTCCTCGGCGCAATTCCTGGGTCTGTCGCTGCTGTAAGGTCAAAGCAATGGTCTAATGAACATGGATACCTTTTATACTCTTGCGGACTTGATAAATTCGACTTGTTCATGTCATGGATAGATGCACTTTTATAAGTATGAAATTCTACAATCTGTTGAGACTGCACCATATATGAATTTCAAGAAATTGGATTGATAGTTTCAATATTGTTGATTTGATTCTTGCTAATCAATATTTCGTTATATTAGTCTATGCATGTTATACTAAATATTCATAGAATTCTACATTTTAGAGTGTATAATATTTTGAATTTTTCAAAAGTAAAATTCATAAAAATTGAAAAACAATTTTTCATATCAATTTTTTTTTTCCATATTTTTCAAAATTTTACTATACAATTAATTACTTTTCAATAATTTATATAATTACTAATAAAAATAAGAGACAAAATCATTCTATTTTATTTATTAATGCCCATTTTTTTTAAAACACAAAGTATTGTGTGCACCACTTTCACCGTACATCATTATTACTATTATTGGTAAGAATCAACACTTTAATTATAAAGTGTTGATTCTTACCAATAATAATTATAATGGTGTACAGTGAAAATGGTGCATCCGTGCATACAATACTTTTTTTTTTTAATTAGGTAGTACCAAAAAACTTTTAAAAATTATTGGCCAATTAAGATAATAACTTTATAAATTTTCAGGTAAAAGAAATATAAAGTGAAATAATCAAAATAGGAAATTGACTAATTTTAATATGAGCGGAAAGAAGTTTTATTTTAATATTAAATTCAAATAGTATATCACCTGTAATTATTTCGGAGGAAAGCTATTAACTTTTTAATAATTGCTCACTCAGCATTATTTTGAATATAGAGTAACAAACTTTTTTTTACAATTTTTTAGATTTCTTATCAACACTATTTTTTTTAGTTATACTAACTCGTTCCCTCAATGGACCCTGAATATATTTTTTATCTAATGATTGGAAGAAATACATGATTATTGTAAATTAGTCAAGAAACCACATCTTAAAAAATAAAATCATTAAATTTAAGACAAAAATTTATATAGACTTAGTTCATGTAATGAATTTGGTTTTTAATTCATGACATTTGACCCTACCCAGTGTATAATACGTATCAAGTTTAGTGGTTTAGAAAAATGTGTTTGAAATAAGTTAAATGAGTCAAATAATCTAAATCTAATTAGTGGTTCATAGCATAAACTTGGTTCATGGGAGACCAATTCTAAATCTAATTATAATCACTAAAATTATATGAATTTTGTTTAGAAAATCATTAAATTATACTCCTCATATAAGATTTTTAGATAATTCTTTATATATGAAATATATTAATTTCCATCTCCCCATTCATTTTTTTTTTTTCGAAAGGGGAAATCATAATTCTTTTTATCGACCTCAACAAAAGAAAAGATAGTTTCCATCATGGGAGCATTGAGTGGTTAATCCTATCATTCAGAATATGAAGTGCTAATATTTTGAGTTGAATGAGCCAATGCAATTTAGGGGCAACTCGTGCATGAGCAGATTTGACTTGTGGATATTGTAGCGCCTTGTCTCATTCTTAAATCCTTAATTCACTAATAATCTATACACTGCTTGCTAACCTTATTAACTTATTTTAGGTTGGCTTTTCGTTTACAAGATGTCCCACTCCCCTCCTACTAATCAAAAATTAATATTTATCGACAAAATCCTATAAAAATTGCCGAATTTAGGGCCCGCTTGATTGAGGGTGAGGGTAATGGAAGAGGGTAATGAGAATCATTTTTATTGACGTTGTTTGGTAGTTTTGATACATAAGTAATGAGAATAGAAGTAAGCAATTGATTACCCTCACTCACTTAACCCACCTCACACGATACACATTGTTGATGTTCTAACCAAGCAATAAAAATGCAATCAATAACTCATATTGATTGACCTCATAATGATATCATTACCATTACCATTCCAATGTCATATCAAGCGGGCCCTTGTCAAATTGTCGTTTTTGGCGCGTAATCTTCATGCTCATTTTACCTACGGAGTTTAATGTCGAGCTAAGTGAAATTAGGGTGAGACTTTAAACCATAAATTTGCACAAGTTACTCTGTTTTGGGCAAATTTCTTTGTGTTTCATGCATTTGGACGAAATCTACGTATGTAGCCGCAAACAGCTCATCAAAAGTGCAACAAATGAACACCGTTTTCCAACCGCAAACAGTTCATCAAAAGTGCAACAAATACACCCCTTTTTCCAACCTTAGCTTTCATTAATTTTTAAACAAGTTTACTACATTAGTACATTCCTCGAATTTTTAGACTAATGGAATCGTGGACATTCTTCTTCAAGAAAAGCTTAGAGAAGTTGGTCTGATGGTCGGAGTTGCATTGTGATTTTACAGGAGCGATAGTACGCCAACTAAGAATACAGTAACCCAACAATACACCCATTTGTGGCTGCCAAAATTATCCATCAAAAGAATATACCTCACAATATATACATTTATATATCAAGAACTTACGTACAACTTCCAAAATATTTGATATTAGGCCCAAGGATGTAAACTTATTATTAAAAGAGCATTTCGAACGATACAATACCATCGCCAAAGAATTACATGTAGTGCCCAGACGACTCCCTCGATCATGGTTGAAGGGGAAAAATTCTCTCCAAGAAGTTTATAAAACGTTTTGAATAAGTCGTTGGCTCCACAACAGAAATTGAGAGAGGATCAAACTTCATAGATTTACATGCATGTTCTAGTTTCTTTTTCATGTTGTATCCCTGTAATATATCAATTATGCCAAGGTAGAGAACAACATCATAAACCTCAAAAAGTTCAATTTCAGCCGAGTTCGTCTCTGCCCCCATTATTTTGTGATTTGCCTGAGCTGGCATGTTTACTCCTAGTTGCACTCTTAACCTGAAAGTTTGCAGCTAGCTAAGTAAGCCCTACGCATTTATGGTGGAAGGAAGATGTATAAACGCCACGTACAGTGAGGGTACATTGGTCATTTGACAAAATAAAATGTAATTCACCTGCCAGTACCAGGAAGAAGAAGATCAACTTCTTTATTACCAATAGAGTATGCTTTCAATGTATTTCCCCGGATATGAGGACCTGGTGCAACGTTCACCGAGTCAGGCTCGTGGGTTACTAAGAGCAAACCCTTAGGAGGTATCGACAGCTCTCCTTGAGAGGATACACCTTCAAGAAACAACACAAATTAATGAAAATGATATTCAAAGTAAGAAATTTAATACATTGCCTTTATGAAGAAGGGAATAGAAGATAGCAGAAATAAGAAAACAAAACCAGAGAGTTGCATTAAGTTTGTGTCACAGCAAAACGGCACGATAAAATAGTGAATGGGTAAAATTATTCGTAATCTAAACTTCTTAGAAAAGAGGGAGTCTTGTGTGAGACGGTCTCATTTATAAGACAGAGCTCCCATTTTAGTGTTTAGACCTCGCTTTGCTTTTAAAACATGATTTAGGTAGGGTCATAAGATCACCGGTCATATACTTTATATGTGAATGGAGATCGTTTCATGCATGAGACCGTCATATAATGCAAGAGAAGAGTTGAGGGCAAATCAAGGTAAATATATAAGTATACTTCATAACTGTGATTATGTTGACAAATATGGATGTTCAGCATGATTATTCTTGAAACAAGGCATTAATAGATAGAGCCAAACCAAAAAGTATTGGGAACAAATAGTCAACCCAAATTTTATCCTCATGAGAAGATATACCTACCATCAACAGAGGCATTAATATCCTCAGCCTTGTACAGTGAGTCAGGGTCTGATAGAGACCTTAAATGTTCAGGAGCTATAAAGTGCAAACCCAAGAGGAGGCTATAATCTATGATTTGTTGAGATTCCAAGAATTTAGAATCTAGAGACAGTTGCCTGCAACAAATTGAGGAAGAGAAGAATTATTAGACATTTGGACAATGTTTTTATAATCAAAACTATCTAATGAGCAACAAGTAACCATAAACAACCAATGAACACCAAAGTTGAGTATCAACCTTTTAATTAAGGTAAATACAATCATGAATGGTACAACTATTATTCTAAATGAAACAAGAAGCATATACTTGTTGCAACATTGTTAAATGAGAGACTGGATATAAAATTTGTTTAGACATAATAGTTGGATATGTTGCATGCTTAGAAAGAGTTATAAGGTAATAGACATTACGTTGGAGTTATACACGTAAGACGAAGCACCTTATCCTGCATGGCATAACACGTTTATGGAAATAAATTAAATATAATGGAACTCTCAACACTCATTGCATCTGTATATTATATATCTACCATGTTCATTCTTAATTGCATAAACATGCAATCGATTCTCACACCCCTATTTCATATAATGAAAGGCATTGATGTACTATAGTCCTATGCAATTGTTTCTCACCATATTTCATACAGTGAAAAATATCCCAATTTCATGATTAAATAATATTTCAATTTAATCACATGAAAAGTCTGAGACATCAATTTAATCATTAGACCTCTGCATCTGTACGGATAAATGACTGGGACTACATAAACTCAAAGCTAAAGAGTTCAGAAAAGAAGTCATTTGTTAACGAAAATAGTTGCATATGCTCATAAGATCTTTTATTTAAAAAAGGTCTCAATGTCCATTTATGGACTAGAATAATAAAACTTGACTGAAACAAAATTAGCTATGAGAGGGAAGTAACCTAAAAAGTGACTCATGCAATGATTTGTCCATTTGAAACTCATAAGTCAAATCAAGATCTTTCAAAGTAGAGGTATCACTAATCTCATCTTTATTTGTAAATCTGTCATGGGTTGAGCCCTTCAAATCATAACGACGATGTATTCTTAATTCAGAGAAGAACATATTCCCCATGACGACAAAGCGGACCTGTAAATAGAAGCAGTAATCACCATCCTAACGAAAAGTAATAGGTTCCCAGATAAATTCAGATATTCATTCTAAAAAAAAAAGTAAACCTTGAAAGCATTCTAAAGAACAGAAGTAATCTATCAAGAAACTGGACTGTACTCATGAACGATGAACTACCTTTCTTCCATGTCCCAATGCTATCTGGTGTGCCCCAAAGAACTTAGTAATAAGGGTGTTGTCATGAGCTTGTACATGATTGTAATAGTGCGGCAACATTTTTTGCAACATCTGTGCAACATTAAGAACAAGTAACTGTCAATTGATTTCCTAACTAGAAATCATTGAGCAACATATTCAAAAGTACAAGTCTGAATTAGAAACCTAAATTGACTATAACTAATTATTCATAGAGATCATAAAATTTTATGCTCAAGTCCTAATAATACTTCAGAAATCAATGAGGTCATGTTATTGAGTGTATATGTGTGTGGAGAGAATAGAGAGAGATGTAAAATTATATCTATAAATGAAGTGACATATATTATATATGCTATTTTCATTGTTATAATGAGAAATACTAATTTGATCCCCATATATAGTATATACAAGAATACGACAAACAGAGCCACACAAAGTGGATGCACTCCTATATACCTTCAGCTCAGATTTTTTAAGTGTCTTGATTACAAATCTATCATCTTGAGAAAGATAAAAAATGCTTCCACTTTTTCCTGGGGAAGAAAGCTCCCTCAAACCATCATCACCACAGATAGACATCATATAGTCTGCAGCATTTAACTTGAACAACTCTCTCAGATTCCTGAAATGAGACCCAATAGAGATGTAAAAGACACTCAAAACTACACTTAACTGTTCGCAATTTACTCAAAAGTTTATCATATATGAAGACTTCTTAGACATGCGCAACGGAGTGAAGAACAAAATATCAATTTCGATTGCTTCATTTTGCTGTAATTAATTTAATTTCCCTCAACAATTGAGGGGGGAAAGTAAGATAATTAATAATCCCTCCATCCCATAGTCGATTTCCCATTATCCATTTTGATGTGTCGCATACTTGTTTTCCCCTTCCATAAGCAACATTGCTTTTTACAACTATATCCTCGCAACATCTCAAAAATTACATTTCAAGTCATTACTTTATACACACTAAAAACCACTTTATCCTCTCATCTACTTTAATAATAAAGTAGAAAGGTCTACAATACCCTCAACTAAAAACCACTTTATCCCCTCAAATACTAATAAACAACTCTTACATTAAATACCGCGCAAACAATAAATGGCCAATCGAGTGCCGGACGGATACTTTGTGGAAATTTGAAGAGGAAAACAAAAGAAAGGATTATGGATGATAGTACATTTTAAGTTATAGTTACTGCCCAATGTTCCTAAAATAATCTAAAGGTGTCTTGTGTGTTAGAAACTTATATGCATTACTACTTAGAAGGCATCATGCAAGTATAGAAGCATGCCATATACTCCATGACTGCTGAAATGAGCAAGACCCTTGCTTAACCTTCTACTTTGTCATTTGTTCTTGTTCTGAAGGCTCTATGTTTCTATCTCAGAATATTCAAACATGCAGTTATTCATAATTTGAAGTCGCAAGATATTTTATTTATCTCTAAAAATTAAGGGGTCCCTAGAATTGTTTCTGAATCTAAAACCACAAAGAACTTAAAACTCTCATACTGCTGAAATATTGCAGAAAAGGAAATAGTTTAAAACATAAAGAAAGGAATTTCAAACTCTTTTACTGAAGGTCATAAAAATGCAACGAAATAACAGATACCTGAAGACCATGGGGCAGTAATCCTTCCAGTAAAAGTCAATAGACTTATGTGAAGGAGTCAATTGAGAACCTTTTCTTGGAAAATACATTCTTATTCTAGCTTGTTCTCCAAAATCAGATGATCTAACTTCCCGCATTGGAACTGGCGTGATCTTTCCAACAGTATACCTAAGATATTTGCACAAGGAAATTCACCACCTAATTATCAAATGTACTTTTTGTAGAAGATGCTAGCAAAATATATGCAGATATGAGAAGTTATTTTGAATACCTGATACCAAGTTGCAAGCTAAGCATCAGATAATAGCTCCTGTGGCCTTTAAATATGTTAACGCATGATTTTTTTTCAACATCTTTTCCAAAGTTGAGCCGTTGTTTACTTTTATGAGATAGTTTAGGTATATTTCTAACCCTTTCTTTCATAAGGACTCCTTGCATATATTCCCTCTCATAAGCCACGGTCCTATTATCTGAATATTCAGTTTGACCATCAAGAGAACTCTCATGTGACGTCAGTTCTCTCATCGAACCAGAGCGGGGCAAATCATCATTTGGGGAAGGGGTTTTAAGAGAATATCTATCAGAACCCCTCCTGAAGCTGGATGAAAATTTTTCAGACAGACTTCGATTTACATTAGGCACTACAGATTCCTCTGATGGTATGTGAGGTAGCATCTTGTCTTTGTACTTTTCAAGATTAAGTTTGTTTAGATGCTTATATCCAGCAGGATAGCATGTTCCAGGTCCATCCTTAAGCCCTTTAGACCATGTACCAAAATAATAGCTTCCATCAGAAAATCTGTACAAGCCCGACCCGTGTCTCAATCCGTTTGACCAAAACCCGTCAAACAGATCTCCATTGAACCATTTCATAACCCCTCTACCACACATTCTCCCGTTTCTCCAATTCCCGATATATATGCTGTTATTACTCCACGCATACCTACCACTTCCTTCACGCACTCCCTCCTTCCAACAACCATCATAAACGTCTGAATTTGGATATTGTTTCCTTCCAATTCCGTGTTGAGAATTCATCTTCCAAGAACCTCTGTATATTGACTCATTTGAACCAATAAACGTCCCAAAACCATGAAGGTAACCCCCAGAAAAATCACCCTCGTATATAGCCTGTGAAGGCCAATGGATCTTCCCTTTTCCGGTCATCTTTCCTTCTTCCCAGTCACCCTCATATAAAGTTCCATCTAACCATGTGTATTTACCTTTTCCATGTGGAATCATTCCCTTGAAAGCACCAAGATAGACATCTCCATTCGAGAAGATCTTTTCAGAGCCCCTGTAAATGCAAACAAAGTTCTTTAGTTTATAAGTAGCACAAAAATTAAAACAAAGGTATAAATAGCCCTCGTCAGCATAAGTAGCAGCAGATTGTACCTCTCCTCTTGTTCCATGAAAACTAGTGATCCCTAACTTTACCTGTATAATATTAAAGAAAACAGCATTAAAGCGACAAGTCTTGTGCGAGTAAAATAAGTAAACTGTCTGAGCTTTGAAACGATGCATGCCCGATTTTGAATAAAAGAAAATCCACACAACTGCAATTCTCTTCTAATCTCTAGCTTTTTATAGTGATGTTCTGATCATTCACGCTTAAAGTTATCATGTATTATTTGGCCTCCATGAGACGATTCCAGATTCATTGATAGTAAAACCACCAAGTCAAATTTAGCCTAAATTCATGATTAAAACGCAATAAAAAATTGGCCAAATACTCTGTATTTCCAGAAACCCTGACACAATGGTCAGACGACCATGTTTTTAGTGGGGCAATGTTCGGCTAATTTTGGAATAACAATACTAGTCACTACATTCTTCATCCAAAAAAATGATTATTACCAAATCCAATTGGAAAAGAAGGTATTAATTTGGCATTCTTGCCTAGGTGATAGATCACAAACAACAATTAACAACAAAGAATCATTAATTCAGGCAGCTCACTGCCATCAACTAATTAAGTCACAAAAATGGAAAGCAATCAAATAGAAACCAAAATAGTTTCGTTGGGCATCGTTTCCATTTTTAAACATAGAAGAAATTATGCTCGTTTCCTCCCAAATATTGCCACACTACAATTGAAACAGAGAGCAGGAGACAAAATGTGACATGTAATCCCTTCGGATTTATATCTCAAACACCCAGGAATTAGGATTGCAGTAATGTAAAATTACCAAGTCCTGGCGCATCAAAACAATCACAATTATACGCTCATAATTAAACCGTAATCGTTCCAAACAAACAGACTGAAATACAGTAAGAAAAAAATGATTGTAGATGCACAAAATTGAATGAATCCGAAAAAAACCGAACCTCTCAGAATCAAACAATCGCAACCAATCAGCTGCCCTGCGCATTGAATTAACACTAGATTGTTTCCAAATTAAACGCCCACAATAATTAATGCATTTGAAAGACTCTCAAACTAGGAGTTGAAACGCTTACCTGAAGAAACAGATCAGATATTAGTAAACTCAACCCCTGGATTATTTCTCAGTAAACAGTGAAATTCACAAAAATACAAGCACAGTTTTTCTATGGATTCTTTTTACTTTTCTTTTTCCTAAATTAATGAAATTAGCTTTTCTTTATAACGTCGGCGGAAAAAGAGGTAACGATGAAGATAAGGGAGGGGATTTATCAATTTATAGTGGTAAAAGGAATTTGGCAGTAAAATTCAAAAAATCCCGTGAATTGTTTTTATTTTTTTGTGTTTTTCTAATTATGTGAAGCTTCTAATTGGTGAAATTGGCTTTTTATATGACGTAGCCGGAAAAAGGGCTAACGATGAATATAATGGAGGGCATTTATAGAATTTTGGGTGTCGTACACGTGGCAGACATGCAAGTGGTGGATCCATGAACTTTAGTTGATAATCACGTGGATTCCAGATTGGAATGGTTTGCTTGGCTGGACCACCAATGCTAACGTGCGCTGAGTTGTACCTGATTAAAAGTACCTACCATGTAAAGCATATATCGGCTACCGTTGTGAAAGTAAAATGTAAATGGTGAATTACGAAATAAATTGTGAACGAAATTTGTCCTTACAGGTGTCCCATAAAATTTATTTATAATATAAAATTTATATTATTATAATAATAAATTAATATTTATTAATCGATACCACTAAACTAATAAATTGAGATTATATCATTAAATATTATAAGTATAAATTTTTTTAAATCATGGTATTAATTTATAAATAAAATAATATTAATTTCATAATATAAATAAATTTCACGGAAGAGACTGTGATATTCAAAATGTTTTTTTGACTGATTAAAGAATGAATTTGATAAGTTGAGACATGCAAAATTATGAAGAGAAAAACACGGTATAAAAATTGATTATTTTTTGGTTAGCCAATAAAATATTTGATAATATTTGCAATTAATTTTTTTAATAAAACGGATAGGTTTTTTTTATTTACCTAAAATAATTGTAAACTATTGACATATAATTTTAAGGACAAAAACTCATATGAGATGGTCTCATGCATGAGAAGATGTACAATTTATTACAAATCACATCAACCCCTCCCAAAATGTTAAAACGATAATATTCAATTTATACACCGTCTCATTGTGAGACCGTTTCATGCATGTGTGCCTCAATTTTTTTTTTTTTTACGGGCCTCAACTTCAACTTTAAGGTGCATGCAAGTGGTATAATTTTAATTCATTCCCATATTTGTTGGGTTATGGAGCCTGAGTCGGAGAAGGGATCCAGCAAGCTGGAGGTGCTCGACCAGGGGCTTGTCGAAGCAAGACTTTTCGACCAAAGGCGGGTCGAGCACGACGGGGGTCCAGGGTAGGCTAGGCGCCGACCACCAAGAGCTCGGTCGAAAGACATCTGCCGACCACGGGCTGGATCCGAAATACCCGACAGCCCTGAACGTGGAATTAGGTTTTCGGCCCAGCCACTTGTTTAAATAATTTTGACTCATTGTATTTGCCTCTTGTACGAAAATAACACACGAAATAGTAGATCTCCTGGCTTGGTAGTGCCCCCAGACGTAGTCATTCCTAACGAACTGGGTAACCAAATTATTTGTTCCTTAATTCTTGTTTTCATTATTTTCTCCATAATTGATGTTTAATTCCTAACAACTGGTATCAAGAGCATCTGGTTCAAGGGATCTGGTGGGAGCAATTATGATGGCTGAAGGGAAATCGCCTGTTGAGAAGTTTGATGGAACGGATTTTGGATTCTGGAAATTGCAGATCGAGGATTACTTGTACGGTAAAGATCTGTATCAACCTTTAGGTTCACAACCTGAAGATATGAAGGACGACGAGTGGAAGTTGCTAGACAGGAAGGCGATGAGTGTGGTTCGTCTGTCATTATCCAGGAACGTCGCCCTACATACGGTGAAAGCAAAAACCACAAAGGAGATGCTGGAGATTTTGACTGAGATGTATGAAAAACCGTCTGCAGCGAACAAGGTTCATCTGATGCGGAGGTTATTCAACCTGAGGATGTCAGAGGATACTATGGTAGCCAATCATCTAAACGAGTTCAATATGATCATAGCTCAATTGAGCTCGGTTGAGATTGATTTTAATGATGAGGTTCAAGCCCTAATTTTGTTGTCTTCTTTACCAGAAAGTTGGAGTGGGACGGTAACGGCTGTTAGTGCTTCAGCAGGTAAAGTGAAACTAAAATTTGATGAGGTTAGAGATCTGATCATGAGCGAAGAAATTCGCAGGAAAGAATTGGGTGTGGCCACAGGATCTGCCTTGAGTGCGGGAAATAGAGGCAGATTTGAATCCAAGGGGAAGCCAAATCGGGGTAGATCAAAGTCAAGGGGCAAAGATAAGCCCAAGAAGGATAAGAGTCAAGTTGAGTGTTACAATTGTCATGAACTTGGTCATTACAAAAGGGAGTGCAAGGCTTAAGCTAAGGCACAAGGGAATGCACCAAAGAAGAATGACAACTCAGCCAATGTTGCCACTGATGAGGGCTCAGATGTATTGATCTTGAGCGTAAGCAGTCCATTGGAATCATGGGTGTTTGATTATGGAGCATCGTTTCATTCGTGCAGCAGTGCTGACGTAATGGAGAAGTACACTTCCGGGAACTTTGGGAGGGTTTATCTAGCTGATGATGAGCCTTTAGAAATCAAAGGGAAGGGGAATGTTCAGATTAAGACACCAAATGGGACTGTTTTACGGTTGAAAGATGTGAGACATATTCCTGGATTGAAGAGGAACTTGATTTCAGTTGGGCAGCTTGATGATGAGGGCTACAAGGTGACTTTTGGGTGTAACACGTGGAAGATTTTCAAAGGTGTCATGGTAGTGGCTCGAGGCAATAAGGAGGGAACGTTGTATATGACAGGCAACACCCGGGATAACATTGCTCTTGCAAGTGAAAAAGGGAATGCAGATTTGTGGCATTGTCATCTTGGCCACATGAGTGAGAAAGGGGTGAAAGTTATGTGTTCGAAGGTTAAACTGCCAGATCTCAAGACAGTTGACATCGGGTTGTGTGAGGACTGTGTATTCGGAAAGCAGAAAAGGGTGAGCTTTTCGAAGGGAGACAGAACCTTGAAGAAACAGAAGCTAGAGTTGGTCCACAACGACTTGTGGGGTCCAGCACCTGTGACATCTCTTGGTGGAGCGTCATATTACATGACTTTCATTGACGACTCTACGAGGAAGGTATGGGTTTATTTCTTGAAAAATAAGTCTGATGTCTTTAATGCTTTCAGGAAGTGGAAGACCCTTGTAGAAACGGAAACATGTCTCAAGATGAAGTGTTTGAGATCTGATAATGGTGGAGAGTACGAGCTCCGTGAGTTCAAAGAATTCTGTGAGGCGAATGGAATTCGAATGGAGAAAAATCGTGAGAGGAACCCCCAAATGTAATGGTGTGGCGAATCGTATAAACGAATAATTATGTGAACGTCTTTAGAAGCATGAGATTGAAGTGTGGGCTTCCAAAAATGTTTTTGGGCGAGGCGCTTAACACAATTTCTTTACTTGATAAACAGAGGACCCTAAACTCCTTTGGAAAATGGCATACCGGAGGAGGCCCGGCTCGAAAGGAGGTAAATCTGGTTTTCTTCTAAAGTATTTGGGTGTGTTTCATATGTTCATGTTGATGCTATGAGTAGAAGTAAGTTGGATGTTAATCTGTTAAGTGTACGTTTGTTGGATATGGAGGTGATGAATTTGGCTATCAATTTTAGAATGAGGAAAACCGAAAGATAATTCGTAGTCGAGATGTCATATTTAATGAGCAGGTGTTGTACAAAGACAGGTTGGGGATATCCAAAGTTCTGAGACTCAGGTTGTGGAGTTAGACATTTCGAACTCAGGTTGATCAGGTGATTGTTGAGGAAGAACCAAGTACACCGCCACCAACAATTACGTTGCGGAGATCCACGAGAGAACGGAGATCTCCTGATAGGTATTCACCTTCTCTTCATTATTTATTGTTGACTGATGGTGGTGAACCTGAATGTTATGCAGAGGCTATACGTAGTGAGCAGGTTGACAAGTGGAAACTTGCAATGGATGATGAGATGAATTCATTGATGACCAACGGAACTTGGGAGCTAGCTGAGCTTCCTAAGGGCGCAAAAGGCATGCATAATAAGGGGTTTACGTAATCAAAGAGGAGGCGGATGGAAGCAAGCGTTTCAAGGCAAGACTGGTTGTAAAAGGGTTTAAGCAGAAACATGGTATTGATTATACTGATGTTTTTACTCCTGTTGTGAAACTAACTACTATTCGGTTAGTGTTGAGTTTGGTAACTGCATAAAACTTGGTGTTAGAGCAGATGGACGTAAAAATAACATTTCTTCATGGTGATTTAGATGAGGACATCTACATGAAGCAACTAGAGGGATACTTGTCTAAAGGGAACAGTGAGCTTGTTTGCAAATTGAGAAAGAGCTTATATGGCTTGAAACAAGCTCCATTACAGTGGTACAAGAAGTTTGATGGGTTCATGCACGAGATTAAGTTCAATAGGTGTGAGGCTGACCATTGCTGCTACTTCAAGAGGTATGACAATGATTATATCATCTTGTTATTGTATGTTGATAACATGTTGATAGCAGGCTCTAGTGCTCGGGAAGTGAGCAAGTTGAAGGAAAAATTGTCTGAAAGGTTTGCTATGAAGGACCTTGGAGAGGCCAAGAAAATTTTAGGTATGTGAATCGATCGTGATAAGGTGGCAGGAAAGTTGTATCTTTCACAAGCTGATTACATAAAGAAAGTCTTGATGAGATTTAGTATGGATGATGCAAAGTCGGTTCGGGTCCCGTTGGGAAGCCAGTCTCAAGCTTTCCAACAAGGACTCACCTAGTAGCGAAGAGGAGCAGGCCTACATGCAAAACACTCTGTATACTTCGGCAATTGGCAGTTTGATGTATGCTATGGTGTGTACAAGACCAAATATTGCACAGGCGATGGGAGTTGTTAGCCGATTTATGGGCAATCCGGGTAAGCAGCATTGGGAGGCAGTGAAGTGGATCCTTAGGTACTTGAGAGGTACTACTGAAAAAGCTTTGTGCTTTGAGGGAAAAAGCATTGTGTTGACAGGATATGTTGATGCAGACTTGGCATCAAATGATCTCGACAAAAGGAGGAGTACAACCGGGTATGTGTTTACTTTTGGTGGTACAACAATTTCTTGGGCTTCTAAGTTGCAAAAGATCATAGCTTCGATCCACAGGCGTATAAGAGTACGCTGCGCCATCGAGGCTAGCAAGGAAATGGTTTGGTTGCGTAATCTTTTCGTGTGAGTTGGGGAAGGAGCAAAAGGATAGTGTTCTCAGATAGTGGACAAATCAGTGCTATTCACTTGGCAAAGAATTCGGCCTTTCACTTGAGGACGAAGCACATTGAGTTGAGGTATCATTACATTCGTTACCTCATTGAGAACAAGATCTTACAGCTGAAGAAGATCCGGGGAAGTGAGAATCCTGGTGACATGTTGACTAAGGTTGTGACCTTAAAGAAGTTGAAGTTATGCATGACTTCAACCGGCCTTGAAACCGAGAATAAGGCCGACACTACTACCAGTGAGAGAAACCGTTGAAACGGAGGAGACAAATTACAGTTGGAGTCAGTCTCCAGTTGGGAGATTGTTGGGTTATGGAGCATGAGTCGGAGAAGGGATCCAAAGAAAGCGAGGCGCCGACCGCGGGCTTGGTCGAAGACTTCCGACCAAAGGCGGTCGAGCGCAACGGGGTCCAGGGTAGGCTAGGCGCTCGACCAAGGAGCTCGGTCGAGCACATCTGCTCGACCACAACGCTTCGGTCGAAATACCCGACAGTTCTAACGCGGAATTAGGTTTTCGGCCCAGCCTCTTGTTTAAATACTTTTGACTCATTGTATTTGCCTCTTGTACGAAAATAACACACAAAATAGTAGATCTTCTGGCTTGGTAGTGCCCCCAGACGTAGTCATTCCTGACGAACTGGGTAACCAAATTGTTTGTTCTTTAATTCTTGTTTTCATTATTTTCTCCATAATTGCTGTTTAATTCCTAACAATATTGTCAAAAAGCAGTTTTACTTTTGTTTTTATATAAGCATTTTGTATACAGAAAAATATACTACTACCATTAAGCATATAAACTAATATTTTTATTAATTAATAATTTTTTATTTAAATAATATTCTTAATTTTAAATTTTGGTGGATTTTATTGTCCTTTAGCACCCACGACGCTAGGTAGGAATCCTAGTTGGCATGCTACCTCTTACTCAAAAAATGGGAAGGAGTGATTGTGGGAGAGGTGATGTGGCATGGGTAGAAAGAATGGGGAAGGAGTAGTTCTTCCTAGGTAGGAGAAAAAAATGGGCAGGAAGTGCGAGTGGGGGAATTGATGCGTGAAATCCAAATCAATTAAAAATGGCATGTGGGTGAGCGCGTGGGGAGAAGTGGCAAGTGAAGTTTGTATAATTAACTTGGGTTGCAGATTTGTGGGGGCCACTACCACTATTTAGTTTTTTTTAATTAGTTAATATATGTTGAAATAAAAGTGGGTCATTGGTATTAATAACTCAATCTCTTAATTTTTTTTTCATTTCAAATGTGCAGAACGGTAACAAAAAAAATTCAACTTTCAACATGGCAAATGTTGGAAACGGTAACATTTTTCATTTTGTAACGGTAATATTTTTTTATCTATAAATAGAGGTTAATATTTTTTATTGTTTACATCAATTTTTTACTATCTTCATCTATATTTTTCTCAATCATTCTCTCAATATGGATCATAATGCTTGGGTGCATTACTATAATTCTAATTTTGGAAAAATGCATCTTCTCAAAGTTCTAATATTTGTCCACAAAATTTCAAAATTCCTACTCAAAGTTCTAATATTCGTCATGTAAATTCCAACTTCTCAAATTTCGCAAATTCTCAAAATTTTCTAAATCCCCAAATTTTCCAAATTCTCCAAATTTTTCGATTAAACCGATGATAGGTTCTTCTGGAGCTTCATTTTATCAATATTCTTCAATGCATCCCCCTCAGTCGTATGGAATATCTCCTTCAAACTCATCAAGAAGAACGAGCACAGACGGAGCGAGTACCGACAAAGAGTGTGAGACACCATCTTCAGAGAGATCATCTCAATTTCAAGCACAATTCTCTCCTCCAAGTGTGGGTGGCATTAATATTGGCGGGGCATCGGAGTCCGATGAGAAGTTGCCAACAACATATCTGATGAAGAAAATAAATTGCTAACAGAATGCTGGATCAATATTAGCACGGATTCAGTGATTGGAAATGATCAGAAGTTGGATCAAATGTGGCAGAGGATTGCTGTCGAGTATAACAAAAATTACCCCGCAAATAAACCAGAGAGGTCAGCCACTGTATTAAAAAGTAAATATTATGCCATTCAAAAGCAAACAAAATCGTTTTGTGCAATCTACAATCAACAATTGGACATTTGGGGTAGTGGATGCAATGATGATGATATTTACGAAAAATAACAAATAATTTTCAAAAGGGAATACCTTAAGCATGGCTTTAAACTTCGCAATTGTTGGCTGCTTTTGAAGAGGTGTCCTAAATTTGAAAAGTGTGATAAAGATGTTCGTTGCACAAAGAAGATGAAGACCAATGAGTCCGGCAAAAACTCCTCTTCCAATCTTGATACAAGTGAAAACGAGGATATCAGTGCTCAGCGTACTCATCCAATTGGACAAAAAGCTGCAAAGAGAAAAGCTAAGGGAAAAGCTAAACTAGAAATAGTCGAATAATTGAACAAGAGGTTAAGTGAAATCAAAGAAATGACTGTAGATTTGGCAAGCAAACATACATCGGCATTGGAACGATTGGCAGACAAAGCTGAGTGGAAAGCCCTCATGAAGAAAACCACAAACATGACACCAGAACAACTTCAGGCACATAACTTCTATTGTGACAAAATCAGGAAGAAGTGGAAAATAACGTAATTGGCTACGTCTACTTTTAGTTATTTATTGTTTGTATTTGTTATCGTGTAGTTTCTTTGATATTGTCTTTTAATTCATGTAATTTACTAATGTTATGTAATGTAATTTTAAAATCTATTTGTTACCTAATGTTATGTAATGTAATTTTAAAATCTACTTGTTAAATGATGTTGTGCAATGTAATTTTAAAATCTAATTGTTAGAAAACTAGCCGTTGGAAACTAGCAGTTGCAAAAACTAGCCGTTGGAAACTAGCCGTTGCAAAAACTAGTCGTTGCAAAAACTAGTCGTTGCAAAAACTAGCCGTTGCAAAAACTAGCCGTTGGAAACATCACTATATATTTGGCAGCCAGATTTTTCATTTATTCACAACACAAGTTTCACAATTTTCATAGATACATTCAACCATATCAAACATGTGTTCATCATTTTATAATCACTCAAGCACCAGCGAAAGTGACGATGATGATGAGTTAAATGAGCTGATTAGTCAAGTTTCTCCTGTGGAACGATTGGTGCAAGAGGTACAAGAGCAACGATGATTGCTTAAAGAGATGGTGAATACTTCATCCAACACTCTGAAGAGGAGAAAATACATCAATCGGGATCGTGAGGGTGCACACACTCGTCTTATGAACGATTACTTCATTGAAAATTCAACAAATGGGAGTAATATCTTTCGATGACGTTTTCGAATGAGTAAGGACTTATTCATTCGTATTGTTGGAGCATTGAAATTTCGTGATCCATATTTTCAATCAAGGGTCGATTGATTAGAGGTGAAATTGAGTGAGTTACGAGCGAGTTTTAGCCATGTTTTGAGTGTTTTTAGTGATATTCTTGTGGTGATTGAGCATAATCTGTATAAAATTACTAATTTGCTTCTTTGGTTTGTATAACAGGAAAGAGTGCTGAAAATGGAGCTCGTGAGACTTCGCGGTGCATGAATCGGACTCCCGGTTGAAAAGATATGAAAGAAATACTGAAAAGTATTAGTTGGAGTGAAGAAAGGTGATAGAAGGATGAGGTCGAGCACTTAGAGCTCGACCAATGCGGTCGAGTGGGTGGAAATACATGCATGAGGAGGCGCTCGACCAGGTGTGGTCAAGCGAAACCGCTCGACCAAGTGCAGTGCTCGAGCGCAACCAAGTCCAGCGATCCCTAAGCGCTCGATCAAACTAAGTGGTCGAGCGATACTGCTCGACCAAAGGCCATGCTCGAGTGGTCTGAGAAGCGGGGTATTTAAAGCCAGACGGGAAAAATTAGGAGAGGGGGATTTTTAAGCAGGAAAGGGACGAAAATTAGATAGAGGAAAAGAGGAAAAAGTACCTAGGGTTCAGGAAAGAAGGATAGAAATTCAACCACGAGAAACACGATCTGGTTATCAAACTTATTGTTTTAAATTCTAGTTTTCCTGAGTTTGTTTTGTAGAATTTCTGAGTGTTCTTATTTTCTTGAAGAATAATTATAAGGTTTATGTGATTATTTCATTCATACTATAATTGCAGTTTTCTTTATTCAAGTGATTGATCATTGATTTGCTTTACATATTCTTGCATGATGATTTCTATTCTTAACTTGATTATTTGTGAGATGAAGATCAAGATGGTAGGCTAAACCTTTGATTGCTTTGGATAGGATGATCGCGTAGAAATAGTGAATTGGTGAGACGATTAGGATGATTCGAGGAGTAAATTAGATAATCTTCTTAATTTGCTAATTTGAATAATCAATCCAATAAAAATCATTGAATTGAGTACGAAAGTTGTTAAAGAGAGGACGACCGAATCACTATTTTCCAACTGAATAGGCTTGAGGAGAGGGTCTGTGACGGGGTTGGTAATATACCGGTTCATTTAGGGAGGACGACCGCATCACCCAACTTGAATAAGGGCTATAGTAATTAAGCACAACCTTAATAACTTGGTTATTTGGTCAGTGAGGTTAAAGAGGGTAGTAGTTGAGTAATCGGGGATAAAAACTGAGCTTTTGCTGTACCTTATTTAGTACGAGATTAAGGAAGTTGATTGCCTAGTTTCAGTACACTTAGGATTACTTTTTTGCACACCACGATAGTCCTCGTCGTCAAACCAATTCCGATAGTATACGTAGGGATTCCTATCCAAAGCAACATTCTCCAATATTTGCACTTCATCTGAAGTTAGTGTAATCTTTGTTATTTGCTTATTTTCTGTTGATTAAATAGTAGTGAAATAGAACTATCAAATCACATCCATATTAGTACGAAGCATACATTTCCAGGGATTTACACGCATACGAAACTTCCTTTGGGTTCGATACTACTTAGTCCAAATACTTACCCTTGCTACAGTGATCCCATACTCTTGTGGGGTAACTGTTAGTTAAGAATATAGCATTTTACGACCAAGTCAATGGCGCCGTTGTCGGGGAAGTGGCGTATGCGCCTTGTGTAAAACTTGGAAATAGATTAGTAGCTAGTAGTGGGTGTTTTCTTTTCAGTTTTTATTATATTCTTGTGCTAGTTGCATTTGATTTCTTTGTTTGAGTTTTCAGGTTTATGAGAACACGCTCAAAAGGAGAAACGAGCGTTGATCGAACTGAACTAAACTTTGAAGCTATAGCAAGAAGGAATCGAGCTTTCCAGAGGAGAATGGCTGCGGTAGGTAATGACGGGTTGAATGTTGATGGAAATGGAGGGAACGGAGAGAATCAGTTGCACCCAGAAGGGATTAATAACCCAAACCCACAGCCAAACCAACCATACCCCCAAAACCAACCGCAGTATCCCAACCAACCAAACCAGCAAAACCAATTCCCTAACTAAAATCCAAACTTCCAAAACCTTAATCATCCGTACAACAACCAACCTTACCAAAATCCACCTTACCAAAATAAGCCGAACCAAAACTACCAACCAAACCCGAACTATAACCCACACTACAACCCTCTTTACCAAAACCAACAAAACCACCCGAGGGGAGGGAATCCTGAGATGGCTATACGAGGGATGTTTGAGGCTCAACCTCAAAGAAACTATGATGGAGTCAAGGGTGGAAACTAACAACTTCTCAATTTCTCCGAGGATCCTTAAGATGCTCCTTGATTCTCAATTCCGAGGAGAGGTTGGGAGAGACAATCCAAACACTCAACTACGGAATTTCTTGATGATTGCTTTGACATTTGACTACAATGGGATGTCGAAGGATGCAAAGAAGCTCAGATTGTTTTCGTTCTCACTGACCGGGATAGCTAAGGATTGGTTTGATAATACAATTCCCCGAGGAAGTATCACCACTTGGGCTCAAATGGAGCGAGCACTTTTGGAACGTTTTTACCCTCCATCCAGAACAATGAAGGCAAGAACTGAGATATCTACATTCCGTCAAAAACTGAATGAGGGTCTCAGTCAAGCATGGGAGCGATACTGTAACTTGTTGATTGAGTGTCCGCAGCATGGGTTCAGTGAGCAAGATACAATGGCCTACTTTTACTGTGGAATCCATTACAATGAGCAAAAGCACCTCTATGCTTGTGGTGGTTTTCTGAATAAGAGTGCCCGGGAGTGCAGAGAAATTGTGGGAGTTAAAAATGTTGGGGAATGGAATGCTGATCAATCACGTCAGAGTGTGAATCAGATGGAAGAAAACATTGGAACTCAGAAGCTGTTGATGGCTATGATGGAGAAAATCAGCAATATTCAGGTTAGCCAACAGTTTGGGGGAGGAAGCAACGAGGCGAATGAGTTTATGGACCAGTCGATATTTCAGCAGGAAGAGGCCAACTATATGGGGAGGCCGAATTACAACCAACAGGGGTACCAACAGGGAAATTATCAGCAAGGACAACCTACCTCTGGTCAACCTTTTATGCCTCAGGGTCCACCACCTTCACAGAACCAATGACAAAATAATTCAAACTATCAAGGGGGTTCTACATCTTATCCAAATCAGTGGAGAAAGAACGAGAATTTTTCCTATGGAAATCCAAAGGCTGGAATCACTGTTCCACCAGGTGTTGATCCGGGTTCAAAGCCTCCTGGTGGAGAAGGCGGAACATCAGTTGCTGAGATGTTGCAACTTCTTGTGCAACAAGGTGATGAGGTGAAAAAGAGATTATCTTCTCTTGAATTTGATCAGAAAGAGGCGACTAAGAAGAACGAGATGAGAAAGCAAGATTTCCAGGGGATGCAACAAGAAAACAACAGGCGATTTAATGCGCTTGAATATCAAATGGGACAGATAGCGAAGTCACTAGGTAGAGAGACGGACAAATTCCCATCTATGCCTGAGGTGAATCCGAAGGAACATTGCAAAGCTATTGAGCTTAGAAGTGGGAAGAAGTATGATGGATCTCCATTACCGGCTGAGGTAGAGGAAAACTATAGGCAAGTTGAGGAAGATGATGAGCCAGTGGAAGAGGTAGAAAGTGGAAAGCTAGGAAAAGAGAAAGACAAATTGGAATAAGGGTTTGTGGATGAAGAACGGGTACCAAAGTGGAAGACTTCGAGAGAAAAAAGGCTCAAGGTGAAAGAAACTGAACGAGATGAATGGGGGGTGCCTAAATCTGTGGTTCCGTTCCTTATCCTCAAAAGTTTATGAAGAAGAAGTTAGACGAGAAGTTTGCTAAGTTTTTGGAGGTATTCAAGAAAATGCACATAAACATACCTTTTTATGATGCATTGGAACAAATGCCGAATTATGCAAAGTTCTTGAAAGACCTAATTGCCAAAAGGAGGAGAGTTGATGAACCTAAGCTCGTTCAGTTGAACCACGAAGTGAGTGCAATGGTGCACAAAGCCCTTCCTCCAAAGTTGAAGGATCCGGGCAGCTTTACGATTCTTTGTGATATTGGGAATGGAATCAAGAAGGGAGCTTTGTGTGATCTAGGGAAAGCATCAACGGTCAACCTTATGCCCTTATCATTATTCAAGAAGTTGAACTGTGGAGAACTGGAACCGACTATGATGACTCTTCAACTAGCCGATAGGTCTATCACTCGACCTCAAGGCGTAGTGGAAGATGTTCTCGTGAAAGTGGATGGTCATGTCTTTCCAGCTGACTTTGTAGTCCTTGAAATGGAGGAAGATGAGCATGTGCCCTTAATCTTGGGAAGACCTTTCTTGGCTACGACTGGGATGGTTTTAGATGTGGCGAATGGAAAAATCACGGTGAAGGTGGATGATCAAGAGATAAAAATTGCCATTTATGAGGCAATGAAATATCCGATGGGGGATGAGAGTTGTCATTTTGTTGATATGATCGATCTTTGCGCTGATGACACACTCAATAAGAATTGAACACTCAATAGTGAAGAATTGAAGAAGAAGAAGAAGAAGAAGAAGAAGAAGAAGAAGAAGAAGAAAGAAGAAGAAGAAGAAGAAGAATAATTGCACTTGGGGGAAAAGCCTTTCGAGGTGATGTTGGACAAAACCCCACCATTGGAAGCTAAAAAGGAATTGAAGTCATTACCGGACCACCTTATGTACACCTACTTGGAAGATAATGAAAGGTACCCTTTATTGTTTCTTCTTCTTTATCTCATGATCAATTGAATAGACTCCTCAAAGTGTTACGTAAGCACAAATCGGGCATCGGTTGGTCGATTGAGGACAAAGGAGGTAACATGGTTTTCACTTCGTGAAAGTAAGTAAGTTCGGTCCGGCATTAGGACCTTAAAAATAGCGTTGAATGGGAGGCAACCCATTTGTTTTTGATGTGATTTTAGTTTGTTTTGTGTTATATCGTGGTGTTTTGATGTATTTAAGGATGTTGAGTGCAGGTACATTTTGAAACTCTAGGTCATAAGAGGAGAGAATCACCCGATGTATTGCCCTCCACCACCTCCAGAGCAATGACAGTAGATGGGGAATCCCCAATTTCTAACTCTTACCTTTTTCTTTTCTCTTTCATTTCTTCTATTTGGGCATGTACTTAAACTGGCTATCTCGTGGTACTCATGAAAGTGGGTGTGAATTTGCTTAATTTCATTGATGATTGATGTCCTACTTCCTTGTATGTTGCTTTACTTTGAGTGTGAATGCTGAGTTGAGTAATTGTGGAATGGTTGAGTGCTTGAGAATGTGTGTAGTTGTGAATAAGGTGGATCTGAAAGGGAAGTCGTGCACTTGCGATTTTTCTTTTTGAATATTTGTGTGGCATGAGGCATAAGTTGCTAGGTTTAGGCATGGATGTGAACAACCGTGAGAGTTGAGCCTTAAACGAGATTGAAATTCATTACATTCATCTCATTCATTGTGTGTGAATCATCACCTTTGAGGTGCTAGAACTTGTGGATATTCTCTCTTCTTGATTGTGTCTTGTATTGCATGTCGGAAGTGATCATAGGCCATGTTTCGATTTGTAAGTCACTTTAGCCCAAATTTCCCGACCGATGACATTTTTCCCTTGCTAGCCCGTTTGAGCCTGAGGCCTAATCGTTTGTTAGCAGATTTAAGCCATATCCGTTTTAAAACTCTTTTGTCCAAAATTGAGTGGAGAATAGGAAAAGTCTTAAATGAGGGGGTGAAATTGGTTGATGTAAATAATTGATGGGTTGAGTGTATTCATGAACAGCTGAATGGGAAGCTTGTGGAAGGATGGGAAAGAAATAAGAGTGAGTTGAGCAATAGAAAGATACATTCTTGCTCGAAAAAAAAAAAAAAAAAGGGAAAAAGAAAGGAAAGGTTGAAGTGTTTTAGTTTGGGGGAGGGAGAATTGAAAAGAAAAAAAAGATGCAAATAACATTGCATTTGGTAACAGAACTTTCATCCCTTAGATTGAAATAATTTGACTACGATTTTCTTATTCTCTGCTCACTTGAGTCAGTTTCCCATATACTTATCCCACCTGTCCAAAAAGCCTTCCGTTACAACCTAGTGCAAGTCCTTGTTGATCCGGTATGAATACATTGAATGTGATCGATGTTGAGAGTATTTACAAGCATATGGTCACTGATTTGTGTGATTGATTGTTTGAGTGTCCCTACTTATTTTGAAAACACTTGTGAGGGAGTGAAACACACCGTCGAGAGCACATCCATGTTTGATTTGGTGAGTTATGTTGATTGTCCATGAGTAGGAGAAAAGAAGATGAGTTTGTGTTCGAGTGACCGATCATTGAAAGTTGAAAGCAATTGCATGCATGATTTGGTATCTCGATTTGTTTTGTCAATTTCACTCAAATTTATAATTTCATTGCTTGGGGACAAGCAACATTGTAAGTTTGGGGAGTTGATTAGAGGTGAAATTAAGTGAGTTACGACCGAGTTTTAGCCATGTTTTGAGTGTTTTTAGTGATATTCTTGTGGTGATTGAGCATAATCTGTATAAAATCACTATTTTGCTTCTTTGGTTTGTATAACAGTAAAGAGTGATGAAAATGGAGCTCGTGAGACTTCGCGGTGCATGAATCGGACTCCCGGTTGAAAAGATATGAAAGAAATACTGAAAAGTATTAGTTGGAGTTAAGAAAGGTGATAGAAGGATGAGGTCGATGTTGGGATTATACAGGAAAGTATGCTTTTACTTTGTATAATCAGACTAACTGAATTTCGGACTTATTTACTGAAATAAATTGTTTATCACTGTTGCTTTAAATATGATTGAATGTTACATATATTTATTGCATAACTGTTCATTAAATAGTACGTGTTACATTGTAGTTAATTTAGTGATACCAAAATCACAGAAGATTAAATTAACAGTTCCTTGTAACTAAAAGTACACCATTCACGACCTAGATGGAAATGAACAATCCATCGTGAAAGGTTGTAGTGTAAGGCTCAGATTGGTTTGTCTTGACCAAGAGATTACACTAGTGCATGACTGATGCATTGAAGAGGACCTACAGGAGGATAAATTCTTCAAAACTGAACTGGAAAGAATTAGACCTCAGTGGTTAGTTATTTCTTAATCTTCGTCCCTTAAATAGGATTGCATGTGGTTAGTAACTATTGCTTTGACTTATTATGGGAAGAGAATCAGTGAGATTCAATACCTATATCTTGGGCAATATTATTGGTCACATGCGATTGCTAAGATTTAATACGGAGAATCGTGTGCAAGTACGCTTGTTCGATTTTCCCTCTTGGGAGGTTCATAAGTTTTATCATACCAAATCTTGCAAGTGGAACTAGTTTTCGGTATGGATAATAATGTTGAACTGTTCCTTTACCAAGGATAAAAGATATTAATTAATGGAAAGCTATTTCAGTGGCTTGAATTAATTAATGGGCTAGATAATCTTAAACACAGGAAATAATAACCGGGAGTCATATTAACTGTAATATGAGTTAAGATGGATAGTGCAATATTAATTATGTAGTGGGATTAATTAATATTTATGGGCTTGAATAATATTGTGGCTCAATATTGATAATTCAAGGTCCATTGGAAGGTTCAATCTTAATTCTCTTAAAGGCCCCTCAAGTAGCCCAAGATAAAGTCCAATAACTGAAAAAGGTGTTTAAAAATAAAATAAATTTGTTGCCTATTTTTCCTTGTATTTTTTGAAATTTATGGATAAAAGTGGAGAAAGATTTTCTTTGAATTTTGTTATGGAATGAAGATATGTATTCTTGGAATACAAGATTATCTCATTAAATTCAAGAAATCTCCCACTTGGTTATTCATATAGGTGTTTCGAAAATTTTGAAGAAAAAGAGGAAATAAAGATTTTCTTGATTTTCTTGAAAAGATATTATGGAAGATATGTATTTCTTGAAATACAAGAATATCTCATAAATTCAAGAAGATCCAAATCTTGGATTCTTGGTCCCTCTTTTTTCGAAAATACCATGATATGATGAGGTGGGATTTTTGTGGAATATTTTAATTTTGGGGAAAAGAATATAGGAGATATATTCAAGATTTCTTGGAGATCAAGAAAAGATTTTCCCACATTGTTTTTCTACCCCAAAAATCGCCCATCACCCATCTATAAATAGGGGATGATTCTTTCATTCCCAAGAACAATTTCATGTGCTGGAAAAATTAGCAAATCCGCGAAAGTGGTGCAACAAAGTTTATTTTTTCCTTTTGTTAATTGTTTGCGAGTATCCTTCCACCGGATTGTCAAGCAAGGACTAGGGAATACTTTGGGAAGGACTTTTGGTGTGTTGTCATATACAAGACCATTGTCATTCCAAGAGGTAAGTTCACGTAAACTCGTAGTATTTCCGCATGCGTAGGATTTACGTGAATTGTTTATATGCATGATTTGTTGTTGAAATTATTATTTGAATTAATATGGGTTAATTCATGCTAGTAATAATTGTTATAATTAAATTTGTATTTAAATATTCATCCAGAATAGATCCGGATAAATTATTCATCAACAACTGGTATCAGAGCCTCGGTTTCGGGCTCTAAATTTTAAATTGTAATTTAATTCGCTGTCATTAAATTTTGAAATTGGATAGTAGAATTGCTAGATCTTTTTTGCAGGTATCCAATTGTCATGAAATTTAATGTGTTTAATTTATGCATGCATATAAATTGTGGTTTTTAATTCGATTCGTTCGGATTCGTTTTGCCTCGTGAGAAAATCCACGAGTAGATTAGTATTTGTTTGATTTGATCAATGTAATAGATTAGTCAGATCTAGGTTTATTTATTTCAGTAAATAAATTGTAACGGATCGGAACACAGCGGAGATGAAGAATTAAAAGATGATTCGAACGTGGGCGTAGTGTCGCCAAATGTGCCAAAGGGAGGCCGAGTTTAAATGTGTTAGGGAGGCACGCTACGACGCTGACGCTATGGCGATCTTGCAGGGCCAAGACGGGCGTAGGGAACCCAGCGAGGTCGAGGGGCCGAAAAGTGCTCAGACTCTGTGATTCGGGATGGCGTGACGCTGGCGCCAAGACAGTGTGTGAAACCGCTTAGAGGTGGGCTACGGCGACGATGGCGGGCGTTTTTGACGGGCGACCTTTTGAGGCAGATAGAGAGCAATGAAGATGATTTCTCCAAGATCAAGACATGGGCGCGCCATGACAATTGATAAAGGCGAATATGTTTTACGATGTTTAGGCGACGCTTAATGAGGCGCTTTAGAGATGAAAATGTTTTTGCTCACTTCGAGAAGTTTAAACAATTAATTGTGGATTCGAGCCTCGACATTCATTTGTGGCGATTCTTTTGGGAGAAATTCAATGGAAGACGGGCGATAGTTTCGACAATAAATTCCTACTTGAATGGAGTGCTAGGGGCACCCGACCATGAAATGGTCGATGACGTGTCTTGACAAGGCGTTTTTTTGAAACGGTCAAGTGGGAGCCTTTTCGAGACGAACGATGAAGGCAATGAAGATGATTTCTCAAGATCAAGACATGACAAAATTAACCATGACAATTGGATAAAAGTGCCCAATATGTTTAATTTTTGTCTTGATGTTTATGCATTATTTATGCTTATTTAAATTGTGTTTAAAATTTGCGATGCATGAGAAAATATTTTGAAAAATCTCACTTTCGAAAATTACTAAGTATGTTTAAACAATTAATTGACAATTTTATTCCGGATAATAAAATTGAATTAATTATTGACCTCCATGATTTATTTATTTGTGAATTCTTTTGGAGAAATTCCCCCCACGGGACGGTCAAAAGATAGTTTTCACATGAATAAATTCCTAACGGATGATTGTGGATTATTACTAGTGGGGACGATGACCCTCCCCACGAGGCTCGTTCAATGCGAAATAATAATTATGTATTTAATCATGGTTATTACTTAGGTATACAATTGATATGCATATATTTCCCGAAGTCCCCGCCAATTTTATATTGGTCAAGTGGGAGCCAACTATTAATCTGATATTAAAGGTTTGTAATTGTTCTTGTTTGTAACTCCGCTTGAATGTGTTTAAATAATGACCCACCCCACGGGCTTATTTAAACCTGCTTTTGAATGTTGGGCGATGCATGTTCATATTTTTTGGAGATTTTAATATGAAACATGTGATCGAATTTTGTGATATACTTGTGCTTATGCATATTATTATTTATTTCAGTTCATCATGTCGCAACCTTTTAATCCACTGTTCAATATACTTAAAGACAATTTGCTTATTGGGTGAAAACTTTGTTGATTGGAGTCGAAAAACTTACTATTGTCCTCATTTTGACAAAGCCATAACCGGGTTCTCATTACACCTAAACCGGAAAAGCCAAATGTCGAGTCAATAAATCGGTTAAGAAAAAAAAAATCTATGTCGACCGAGCGTTCAAACGAAATGGCAAAATGTACCATCTTGGCTTCAATGTCAGATGTGTTGCAACACCAACACCAGAACTTTGAGACCGCTGCAGACATCATGACTAGTCTTAAAGCGATGTTTCAACATCAAAACCGGTGGCTCGTCCGATCACCACCATGAGGACTTGCTCTCTAAGAAAATGGTGGAGGAACGCCAGAAGGGAGCACGCTCTCCGATGATGGCTCACCTTAACAAACTTGAGGTACTTGGCGCGAATCGACATCGAGACCCAAATCGATTTCGTGCTCTATTCTCTGCCGAAAAGTTTTAAGCAGTTCAGGTTGAACTATCAGATGAATAATCAGAAGTTCTCGATGCCTGATCTATTGCAAGCTTTGGTCTCGGCAGAGGCGATATTGGAGCAAAAGAGCCAAGTCTTGGTGGCAAATGGATCTTCTTCTTCTTTCTAGCCAAGGGTGGTAAGAACAAGAAAAAAGGACAAGAGCCACAGGCAAGTGAACTCAAGTGTTGCCAAAGGCAAAGAAAAGGTGAAGGGAGGTGGAGGAGGGATCAAGCCAGCTAAGGGGAGGTGCTTCAAGTGCGGTGAGAGAGGACATTGGAGGTCAGCCTGTTCCAATCCCAAAAGGAATGGAGAGAAAGGTAATTCTCACGCACTAGTTGTTGAAACTTGCTTAGCGGCGTATGCCTCCCATTTATGGGTGGTGGATACGGGATCCACTGATCGTGTATGTTTCACTTTACAGGGGTTCAAACGGACCTGGCAACTTAGTGGGAGTGAGATCCTCATCACACTGGGCGATGCTACGAGAGTGGCAGCTGAAGCAGTGGGAGAAGTGCACATGTCTTTTGAAGACAGAGTTTTAATTTTAAGAGATGTACTTTACGTTCCGAATTTTAGAAAGAACTTGATTTCAGTTTCTAAACTTTACCTTGATGGATATTCGGTTACTTTTGATAAAGTTGTTACCATTTCTCTTTATGATAAATTTATCTGTCATGGAACGTTGTCAAGTAATCTCTATACAATTAACTATGCACACCACTCACGAAATGCATCCTATAACACATCAACTATTTCCTGTAAAAGAAAACATTCATCAGACGTGAACGAAACACTTCTATGGCATCTAAGATTGGGACATATTAATCCAAAGAGGATCCAAAGGCTAGTGAAAGACGGTCCACTGGAGTCTCTCCAAGTTGAACCGATTCCAACCTCGCGAATCATGTTTGGAGGGTAAAATGACCAAGAGGGCATTCGAGCCAAGGAATAGAGCCAAAGAAGTGTTAGAAATCATTCACACACACGATTTTGGTCCAATGTCAACCATGGCAAGAGGAGGTTACGAGTATTTGGTCACTTTTATTGATGACTACTCGAGGTACGGTTATATTTTCCTTATGAAGCATAAATCTGAGACCTTTGAAAAATTCAAAGAATTTAAGGCTCAAGCCAGAGAATCATAGGGAAAAACGATCAAGTTTCTACGATCCGATCGTGAAGAAGGCGAGTACCTCAAATGATGAGTTTTGAACTACTTATCGGATGAAGGGATTGCATCCCACCGTGACAAGATAAGACCGGAACCCCTCAACAAAACGGGGTTGCAGAAAAGAAATAGAACTCTTTTGGAAATGGTTAGATCAATGATGTGTTATGTGGATCTTCCCAAGTCGATTCGGGGTCATGCCTTGGAAACAACGGCTTACATTCTGAACTTGGTGCCATCCAAATCGGTTCCCAAAACTCCCAAAGAATTGTGGACCCAAGCAAGTGACTAGTATGATGACACATGAGAATTTGGGGTGTCCGCCTATGTGTTGGACAAGGAAGCCGAAATTGTATCCTCGATCGTAATTAAGGTCGTTTATAGGATATCTGAGGAACAAAAGGGTATATGTTTTATGGTCCCCAAAGATCAAAAGGTGGTCACAAGCACCCACTTTAGATTTTGGAAGAAAACTATATGAATGAAAGAAGACCTTGTGAGATTACCTTAAGTGAGCTAAGGGGCTAACCTCATTTAACCAACATAAGATGATATACCAAATGACACACTTTTACAACCGAGCCTCGTTAAATTCGTTTCGTCATGGGAGGGTTGTGAGACGTTCCCAAGAGATTCATGGGGATAGGAGAGTCCTCGGACTTGATTCCCGGACAAGATAAATCAGACCCATGGACATACGATGAGGTAATCCAAGATAAGGATACGGTTTCTTGGCAAAAGGCAATGAAAGCAGAAATGGGGTCTATG
Organism: Stenogyne calaminthoides; assembly: GCA_037126765.1. NCBI lineage: Eukaryota > Viridiplantae > Streptophyta > Magnoliopsida > Lamiales > Lamiaceae > Stenogyne > Stenogyne calaminthoides. Next base: position 17,910,259 of record JBBCBC010000001.1, read on the forward strand.
GATCATAACAGAGTGTGGGAGCTAGTCGAACCACTTAATGGGGTAAAACCTATTGGTTGCAAGTGGGTATACAAGAGAAAGAGGGGACCGGACGGGAAGGTGGAAACCTTCAAGGCAAGGCTTGTGGCGAAAGGTTATACTCAGAAACAAGGGATCGATTATGAGGAAACTTTTTCACCTGTAGCAATGCTTAAGTCCATCTGGATTCTCTTGTCGATAGCTGCGCATCTCGATTTTGAAATCTGGCAAATGGATGTCAAGACAGCTTTCCTTAACGGAAATCTTGATGAGGAAATCTATATGCAACAACCCTAGGGCTTTATTGAAAAGGGTCAAGAACACCTAGTTTGTAAGCTCATGAAGTCCATTTACGGACTCAAACAGGCATCCAGAGCTTTGAACCAATGTTTTGATCATGTTATAAAGTCTTATGGGTTTGATCAAAAAGAGTTCGAGAGTTGTGTGTATAAAAAGCGTGTCAGAACTGCATTGGTATTCTTAGTACTATACGTAGATGACATTCTGCTCATCATGAACGATGTAAAGGTGTTATCAGACGTAAGGGCATGACTTTCAAAATAGTTTGATATGAAGGACTTAGGGGAAGCCGGGCACATCCTTGGGATCAAGATCACTCGAGATCGCAAGAAAAGGATGATAGGCTTATCGCAAGCTTCATACATAGACACTGTCTTGAAACGATTCAACATGCAGGATTCCAAGAAAGGTTTCGTACCTTTCAGGCATGGAATCCATCTATCCAAGAAAATGTGCCCTAAGACACAAAATGAGATAGATGACATGGAGGCATTCCTTATGCTTCGGCTGTCGGAAGCCTTATGTATGCAATGTTGTGTACGAGACCGGATATCTGCTTTGCCGTTGGCATGGTGACAAGATATCAGAGTAACCCGGGGAAGGAACATTGGACGGCTGTTAAAAACATTCTGAAGTATTTGAAAAGAACTCGAGATAGAATATTGGTTTATCAGTCAGATAGTCTAATCCCCATCGGCTACACGGACTCGGATTTCCAATCAGACATAGATTCCAGAAAATCTACCTCCGGTAGTGTGTTTTGCATGGGGGGAGGAGCCATGACGTGGAGAAGCGTTAAGCAGAAATGCGTCGCAGATTCTACCCTGAAAGCCGAATATGTAGCTGCTTGCGAGGCAGTGAAAGAAGCGGTTTGGCTCAAGAACTTCCTAGTGGACTTGGATGTGGTTCCGAATTTGCCCAGCAGAATCACTGTTTATTGTGATAATGCCGGAGCAATTTGCAAATTCAAGGAAACCAAGAGCCCATAAGGCCAAAAACACATTGAAAGGAAATACCATCTTATACGAGACATCGTTAAGAGAGATATAGAGGTGGCAAAGATCACGTCGGAAGACAACCTAGGTGATCCATTCACAAAATGGTCTGCTCTTAATACATTAGAGAGACATGTGAAAGGAATGGGTGTCAAGACCGGCCTAATCTGCTTTGAGTATAAGTGGGAGACATTATTAGGTTCGTAGATGGCATTAGTTGTCATGTACTACACGAGACATGCCGATGTATACTTAAAATCGGACTTTGAGTATAAGTGGAAGATTGTTGGGATTATAATTTGAAAGTATGCTTTTACATTGTATAATCGTATTTAACTTAATTTCGAACTTATTTCTTTACCTAAATAAATTGTTTATCATTGTTGCTTTAAATATGATTGAATGTTACATATATTTACTGCATAACTGTTCATTAAATAGTGCGTGTTACATTGTAGTTAATTTAGTGATACCAAGATCAAAGAAGATTAAATTAACAGCCTTTTAAACTAAAAGTACACCATTCACGACCTAGATGGAAATGAACAATCCATCGTGAAAGGTTGTAGTGTAAGGCTCGAGATTGGTTTGTCTTGACCAAGAGATTACACTAGTGCATGACCGATGCATTGAAGAGGACCTACAGGAGGATAAATTCTTGAATCGAATCGGGAAGAATTAGACCTCGATGGTTAGTTATTTCTTAATCTTCGCCCCTTAAATAGGATTGTGTGTGGTTAAGAACTATTGCTTTGACTTATTATGGGAAGAGAATCAAAATGAGATTCAATACCTTATATCTTGGGCAATATTATTGGTCACATGCGATTGCTAAGATTTAATACGGAGAATCGTGTGCAAGCACGCTTTGTTCGATTTGCCCTTGGGAGGTTCATAAGTTTTATCATACCAAATCTTGCAAGTGGAACTAGTTTCCAAGATGGGATAATAATGTTGAACCGCTTTTTACCAAGGATAAAAGATATTAATTAATGGAAAGCTATTTCAATTGGCTTGAATTAATTAATGGGCTAGATAATCTTAAACACGGAAATAATAACCGGAGACATATTAACTCGTAATATGGGTTAAGATGGATAGTCTCTTTTGATTATATTAATTATGTAGTGGGATTAATTAATATTTATGGGCTTGAATAATATTGTGGCTCAATATTGATAATTCAAGGTCCATTGGAAGGTCCAATCTTAATTCTCCTAAAGGCCCCCCAAGTAGCCCAAGATAAAGTCCAATAACTGAAAAAGGTGTTTAAAAATAAAATAAATTTGTTGTCTATTTTTCCTTGTATTTTTCGAATTTATGGATAAAAGGGAAAAGATTTTCTTTGAATTTTGTTATGGAATGAAGATATGTATTCTTGGAATACAAGATTATCTCATTAAATTCAAGAAATCTTCCACTTGGTTATTCATATAGGTGTTTCGAAAATTTTGAAGAAAAAGGGGAAATAAAGATTTTCTTGATTTTCTTGAAAATATATTATGGAAGATATGTATTTCTTGAAATACAAGAATATCTCATAAATTCAAGAAGATCCAAATCTTGGATTCTTGGTCCCTCTTTTTTCGAAAATACCATGATATGATGAGGTGAGATTTTTGTGGAATATTTTAATTATGGGGAAAATAATATAGGAGATATATTCAAAATTTCTTGGAGATAAAGAAAAGATTTTCCCACATTGTTTTTCTACCCCAAAAATCGCCAATCACCCATCTATAAATAGGGGATGATTCTTTCATTCCCAAAAATAATTTCATGTGCTGGAAAAATTAGCAAATCCGCGAAAGTGGTGCAACAAAGTTTATTTTTTCCTTTTGTTAATTGTTTGCGAGTATCCTTCCACCGGATTGTCAAGCAAGGACTAGGGAATACTTTGGGAAGGACTTTTGGTGTGTTGTCATATACAAGACCATTGTCATTCCAAGAGGTAAGTTCACGTAAACTCGTAGTATTTCCGCATGCGTAGGATTTACATGAATTATTTATATGCATGATTTGTTGTTGAAATTATTATTTGAATTAATATAGGTTAATTCATGCTAGTAATAATTGTTAGAATTAAATTTGTATTTAAATATTCATCCCGAATAGATCCGGGTAAATTATTCCCCAACAGTCGAGCACTTAGAGCTCGACTAATGCGGTCGAGCGTGCGGAAATACAGGCATGAGGAGGCGCTCGACCAGGTGTGGTCGAGCGAAACCGCTCGACCAAGTGCAGTGCTCGAGCGCAACCAAGTCCAGCGATCCATAAGCGCTCGATCAAACTAAGTGGTCGAGCGATACTGCTCGACCAAAGGCCATGCTCGAGCGATCTGAGAAGCGGGGTATTTAAAGCCAGACGGGAAAAATTAGGAGAGGGGGATTTTTGAGCAGGAAAGGGACGAAAATTAGATAGAGGAAAAGAGGAAAAAGTACCTAAGGTTCAGGAAAGAAGGATATAAATTCAACCACGAGAAACACGATCCGGTTATCAAACTTACTGTTTTAAATTCTAGTTTTCCTGAGTTTGTTTTGTAGAATTTCTGAGTGTTCTTATTTTCTTGAAGAATAATTCTAGGGTTTATGTGATTATTTCATTCATACTATAATTGCAGTTTTCTTTATTCAAGTGATTGATCATTGATTTGCTTTACATATTCTTGCATGATGATTTCTATTCTTAACTTGATTATTTGTGAGTTGAAGATCAAGATGGTAGGCTAAACCTTTGATTGCTTTGGATAGGATGATCGCGTAGAAATAGTGAATTGGTGAGACGATTAGGATGATTCGAGGAGTAAATTAGACAATCTTCTTAATTTGCTAATTTGAATAACCAATCCAATAAAAATCATTGAATTGAGTATGAAAGTTGTTAAAGAGAGGATGACCGAATCACTCTTTTCCAACGAATAGGCTTGAGGAGAGGGTCTGTGACGGAGTTGGTAATATACCGGTTCATTTAGGGAGGACGACCGCATCACCCAACTTGAATAAGGGTTATAGTAATTAAGCAGAACCTTAATAACTTGGTTATTTGGTCAGTGAGGTTAAAGAGGGTAGTAGTTGAGTAATCGGGGATAAAAACCGAGCTCTTGTTGTACCTTATTTAGTACGAGATTAGGGAAGTTGATTGCCTAGTTTCAGTACACTTAGGATTACTTTTTTGTACACCACGATAGTCCTCGTCGCCAAACCAATTCTGATAGTATACGTAGGGATTCCTATCCAAAGCAACATTTTGCACTTCATCTGAAGTTAGTGTAATCGTTGTTATTTGCTTATTTTCTGTTGATTCAATAGTAGTGAAATAGAACTATCAAATCACATCCATATTAGTTACGAAGCATACATTTCCAGGGATTTACACGCATACGAAACTTCCTTTGGGTTCGATACTACTTAGTCCAAATACTTACCCTTGCTACAGTGATCCCATACTCTTGTGGGGTAACTGCTAGTTAAGAATATAGCATTTTACGACCAAGTCATCGATGCAGTGGGAAGAAAAAGTTTCTCACCACTACAAAAATGCACTGTGGCAATTCGTCAATTGGCATATGGAGGTCCGACTGACCATTACGATGAATACTTACGAGTTGATGAAACAACAGCCATCGAATGCTTGTTTAAATTATGTCGATGCGTGATTAACGTGTTTGGTCCACATTATTTGAGGACGCCTACTGCCGCTGATGTCCAACGCTTGTATCAAATGCATGAGCAGAGGCACGACTTCCCCGAGATGTCTGGGAGCCTTGATTGTATGCATTGGCAATGGAAAAATTGTCCAGTCGCTTGGAAAGGCCAATACACTCGAGGTGATCATGGAGTCCCAACAATTATGCTCGAGGCAGTGGCTTCTCAAGACCTATGGATATGGCACGCTTATTTCGGAGTCGCAGGGTCAAATAACGATATCAATGTGCTTAATTAATCCCCTTTATTCAACGAGGTTGTGCAAGGACGTGCACCAAATATGAATTTTGTCATAAACGGTCGACAATATAAGCAAGGGTATTATCTTACAGATGGGATCTATCCGGAATGAGCAAATTTTGTCAAGAACTTTCAATGTCCTCATGATCCTAAGAAAAATAAGTTCTAGGAAATGCAGGAAGCTGCTAGAAAGGATGTTGAAAGGGCATTTGGGGTACTTCAAGCTCGTTGAGCAATTATCAGGGGTCCAGGTCGTTTTTGGTACAAAAGTAATTTGAAAGAAATCATGATTGCTTGCATTATTTTACATAACATGATAGTTGAGCATTAAGGGGATTCAACAATAGATTGGACGGATGATCCCAACATGAACAACAACATCAACAACGTTAATAATCCGTCTATAATCCAAGGATCCGTCGAAGCATTCAACCACTACCTCCAGGCAAGATCCGACCTTCGTGATCAACGTAAACATCATCAACTTCAAAAGGACTTGGTTGAGCACATATGGGCACGTTATGGAGAAAATTAACCAAATTTTTTTAATTTATGAAGCATCTAGTTATAATATCAATTGTATTTTTAAATTATTTTAACAATTGTTGTATCAATTTATGATGTACTCCTTATTTTAATTCTAATAAATTTCTATTAATATTTTGTCAAAAAATATTTTAACGTTATTATTTTTATAAATAAATTAAATTTTATAACTCATAATATTTAATTTTAGAAGTCAAGTTATAAATAACAATACAAAATAAGATAAATATAATATATAATTCGATGTTGGGACCCATGAATAGTTGTCTTTGAGGTAGAAATATAATTTTTTTGAAATGACACACGTGTTGCACATGTATGTGACAAATCTCTACCTTTAAATCCCTCACCAGGATTGGACTGGAGTTGCTCTTAGAACAAGTTTAAATTGAGTTAAATTGTTGCGCATGGGACTACATGATGGGAGACGACGCGAGAGGGATGCATAAGTCAAGGTGGGTTCCATATCACTTGGAGAAAAGAGAATGTGGGGTCACCTTGAGTTGAGGGCGAGAGATTTTTTTAGATTTAAATATTTCACTGATTTTTGTTAAAATGATATTGCGATATTACTGTAAATTGGCAAAACGTATATAGAGTGAACAAATTTTACACAAAAATATAATTAATTAAAATATGTGATTTATATTGTGATAAATAATTAAAGAATATATATTTTTTACTAAATAAAGAATATTACTCATAATACTGAAAAATGTGACTTACATATATAACAATAGAGTTATTAGTAGTGATAATTGAAGAATGTGATTTTTATTATAAAAAATATTAGTCGTGATAATTGTAGGGTCATGTCTGTAAATACAGTTTTACGGTGAACAAATTTCACGGAAGATTTACTCTTGTGTGAATAAATTGAGAGTTATTTAAAAAAAAAATGAATTTTCGAAAAGAATTTTTTTTTATATAAATTCTTCCACATATAATCGCACCCTAAATATGCCCTGTGACTTTATCTTAATTATAACAAGCTAATTTATTGGTGTCATTTGTGGACAAGAAAATAATACTTAAAAGAGTCTATAATGATACTATTGATCATTACCTCTTGATTTATAAGCTTCTATGAATGTCGTGTGAATTTGTGTTCCCACTCTCGTGAACCCAATGCCACTTTTATTTTTAAAAAATCCACCCTTGTCAATTAAATTAATATTGGAATGTGGACAATAAGAAAAATAGAAATGCCAAATATAAAGTTCGAAAGTTTATGAGCATAACATAATAAACGTATAGATTTTAGTACAGCAAACAGCCTTAAAATAAATAAATAAATATAATTACTAATAGGTATAATTTTTTTATGCAAATTATTAAAAGGTACAAATAAGATTGCATATATAGTCAAAATTGCATTTAAAATTTTAAATGTACTTGCGTATGTGCCATTAATTTTATACCTATTAGTAAGTTGCAATTCTAAAATGTATTTATCAGTAAGTCTCTCAAAATGAAAATGCTTTAAGAATAATTCTTCTAGACAAATTATCCTGTGCACCATTTGCACCAAATCATTTTGGTGCAATTTAATTTTAGGAGTTCTTTTTCTTATTTTTTTCGGTTTTAGTTTTTTTTTTTTTCAATTTCAGTTTTCTTTTAACTTTAATTTCAATTTTAGTTTTTTTTTTCCTCGACCCGGACCCAAACCTGGTCCGAGTGGTTCATGGTTCACTCGGTCCAAGTGGTTCATGGTTCACCCTGCCCGAATGATTCATATATAATTTAGGGTTCATTGTTTAGGGGTTAGGGTTTAGAGTGCATAGTTCATCCAAATTAGAATTGAATCCAATTGCATCAATTTAAATTGGTGCATGGGGTGCAGGAGAGTGACTCATTCTTCTAAGTCTTTTATTTAGGAGTATATTTTTTCTAAAATAGAATGCTATAAAATGTATGTAATATTTTAGATGGTGCAAGTAAAATATCGTTCTCACGATCACGCCTCAAACTCAAGCATGTTTAATTCCGGGTTTTGCAATTTATGTTGGAAAATAGCATATAGACATTTTTATCTTTAAAGATTTTAATTTTTAACACAAACTTTTGTCGGAAAATAGTTTTCCGTACTCAAATATGCCTAATTAGGCTTTTTATTAGAATATACTTCAATAGTTATAATAACAACTCAATATACGCTAAACAATTATATGGATCAAGGCTAAGATTATAACTTTGAGTTTACCTAATCTTCATATGAAAAAAAAAGTTGTTTAAATTTAGATACTAATTAAAGAAAATTATCTGCCCTTGATATATTTTTATTGTCAGGATAGAAACAAGTGGATATTACAAAAGTGTAGGAATTTATTCTATTTCCACTTGCGATTAATAGCCTATTAAGAAAAGAAAATAACTAGTGTATTCGAAGCATGATAATATAATCTTCGAAAATTTGAACATATTTTTTTTGACAGTTTTTGTGTTAATATTATATTTCTTAACTATAAAATCGGTATTTGCATAAACCAAACAATAGTTTTTTTTTTTTTTGAAAACTTGTACATTTATGAACACGTATATTTTGATTTGTTAGATTATCTTTCTGGCACAATAGTAGTTTCAAGTTATTTCAATTTATATCTTGTAATTTACAATATATAATTTTTTAAGGTAATCAATTACAATAGTTTTCTAAGATAATCAATTTTAATAGTTCTTTCTACCACTGGGCACATGCCAACATTTTTTCGTCTCGCTATAGACCAGAACCACAACCACCATAAGAACATCTCCAACAATGAAAACTCAAATTACAACTCAAACCTCAAATTTGCCACCAAATTTGTCTCCAACCGTAAAATCATCTTCAATCATTAAACTCAAATTTTAACTCAAATAAGAATATTCTAAGAATATTCTTAACTTTATCAATTTAATTTTTTATTTATCTAACATTTATTTATAATTAAATTATAATTTCATATTTACATTTAAACTAACCAAAAAAATTGCAAATTTAATAAAAAAATATTAAAACACATTCGTTCAATGATATAAAATCTTGCAAAAAATAAATTATATAAAATACCATAATTCAAATACATGAGTCATCACAATTACATAGCAATACTATAAATAATATTACATTTAATACAACACAACAACAATAAGAAATATAAATTACATAACTATAGTCGTTAATTTTCTAAATTAGAAAATTCTGCCCAAAGATGTTCAATCAAAGCATTCCGAAGTTCGAAATGAGCATCCACATTTCTGATTTGTCTACGTCGATTAAGAAAATCTTGAAAACTAGAATTTCCATTATTTGTCATTTCTACCTCTGGAGTTGACACTTCTCTTGCTTCTACAATCGGGGCAGTGAGATCTCGTTCATCCTCGATTATCATATTATGCATTATAATGCATGCAGTCATTATGTCTTGCAAATCACTTGTCATCCAAAAACGAGCAGGATTTGCTACAATTGCAAATCGACTTTGGAGAACTCCAAATGCACGTTCAACATCTTTTCTGCACGCTTCTTGCTTCATTGCAAAATATTTTTTTTTGGGAGTACGTGGATCACGAATGGTTTGCACAAGAGTTGACCATTTGGGGTATATACCATCTGCTAAATAATACCCCGTGTTGTATTATTTTCCTTGGATAACATAATTCGCAGGAGGAGCAATACCTCTAGTAAGATTAGAGAAAAGATAAGATCTCTCCAACACGTTGATATCGTTATTAGATCCTGGCATACCAAAATAAGCATGCCATATCCATAGATCATAATCAGCAACAGCTTCAAGAATGATAGTTGGAGAAGCACTGCGACCTGCATATTGTCCAGCCCACGCAGTAGGGCAACTTTTCCACGTCCAATGCATACAATCAAGGCTACCTAACATTCCAGGAAACCCACGTTGCTCCCCTATACGAAGTAGCCTTGCAACATCATCAGCAGTAGGCGATCTTAAATATTTCTCCGAGAAAAGCTCCACAATAGCACGACAAAATCATTTTACACATTCAATTGCAGTAGACTCACCAATCTTTATGTATTCATCAGTTGCATCTGCTGCAGTCGCATATGCTAGAATCCAAAACGTTGTTGTTACTTTTTGAAGCGTAGACAAACCAAGTCTACCAGTCGCATCCATTCTTTGCCCAAAATATTCATCATGGTCTTTAACAGCATCAACAATGAATAAATAAACTTCGAGACATGCAAAACCGCCTACGAAACATTGATTCGTTGTATGTTGAATTATCATCAAAGTAATCATTAAAAAAATTACGATCGGTGGCTTCTCGATCACGATGGACTACTCTATGACCAACAGCTGAGCCTCCACGAGTAGGCTCGACATTTGAATTTATCTGGGAAAGGATATTGTTATTTGACATGGCTATCTGATAAATATTTTGATTTTATTGATGGAAATTGGTTATGATGCGTTTATACTCTTCATCATCCTCATCAAAAGAAGATAGATATGAAGAGTTAGCGAAATTGAAATTCATAGCGTAAAAATCTTTGAATAAGGAAATAATAAAGTGAGGCTGAAGAAATTGACTTGAGAAATGTAAACAAATGGTACTCATTTTATACATCAAATGTAAAAGCATTATCCATGTGCATGAAATCATAGCCATTGATACCATATATGTACTTTTAATCTCCACCGCCCATCTGATCTCAAAAGTAGTGGGTGTGTGAGAAAGCACAATCCATGTGCATGAAATCGTAGCCATTGATACCATATATGTACTTTTAATCTCCACCGCCCATCTGATCTCAAAAGTAGTGGGTGTGTGAGAAAGCACAATCCATGTGCATGAAATCGTAGCCATTGACATAGCATATATGTACTTTTAATCTCCACCGCCTATCTGATCTCAAAAGTAGTGGGTGTGTGAGAAAACACAATCCATGTGCATGAAATCGTAGCCATTGATACCATATATGTACTTTTAATCTCCACCGCCCATCTGATCTCAAAAGTAGTGGGTGTGTAAGAAAGCACTATCCATGTGCATGAAATCGTAGCCATTGATACCATATATGTTGGGAAATGAATTTAATAAAAAGGATTTTGATTAGATCTCAAAACCCCTGAGTATGACATGTTCAGGATAATCTTGATAGATGAGTCAGGATTCAGTTTTAGAGTGTTCAGGATATTATCTGCACCATGTATAGTCGGCAGATATAGAAACAAGGTTAGTTTACGAAGACTCAAGAAGAAACGAGATATCAAGACTCAAGAGGATCTCGAGAACCTCAAGACTCGAAACACGAAGACTCAGAGAACTCGAAGACTCGTGATGAGAAATATCAAGGCACAAGAATTACTAAAGACTCAAGAATGTAATTGAATGCCAAGATATCCCTAATGTTCCGAGGCAATCAAGTCGAGGAATATAGCCGCTGGAATCCAAATGACGTGGACCAACGAGAGGAAGACAACCAAATTTTAAAAAGTCAAGAACTTACAAAGAATAGTATGGATTTGAATGTGATTCTCTCCAACGGTAACATTCAAATCCACACTATAAATACAAGTTCTTCCTTCATTATCAAAAAAAGTGGAGAAGGGTGGATGCGTGAGATTATGCACAAAATGCTACAAAGCCAAAGAAATACATAGTCAAAGCATTCCCACCCTAGAACACAAGTCTCAGAGATATACAAATATATTCAAAGAGTGTTCTAGAACCCAACCTAAGCAACCCACGATGTATCATAGCTTAGAGAGATTTTCCCAACCTTAGCATTGAGGCTAAACCATTGTAAGGGAAAATCTCACCATAGTTGGAGACAACACCAAACCCAAAACCCAAGGGTGAAGTGAGGTAGTTGTTAGGCAAACCCGAGTGAGGGTGATAAGTCCCGGAACAAGAGTGTGAACTCGTTAAACATCTAAGAGTTTGAGTTAGTAAACTACGGAGGTAGTCGAAAGCTTCGTGGCGGGTTGAGTTAGTAAACTACGGAGTAGTCGAAAAAACTCGTACGAAGTTGAGTAAGTAAACTACGAGGTAGTCGAAAAGCTCGTAAGTTGATAAGGAATTTCCTGTAGAGGAGAGAGTGGATGTAGGACCGACTGTCCTAACCACTATATATTGTCAGTGTTGTTTATCGCTTTTATGTTTATACTTGTCATATGCATCTAGTTATAAGCAAAACACAACACATGAGCTCCAAAGAAAAAAATTGGAAACACTCTGCCCTCACCCCTGTTTTATATGCACCGAAATGAAAACGTTTTGCTTCCGCACGCGCAAAATAGGTTTTCCCACCGGGTCCAACAATATATGTACTTTTAATCACCACCGCCCATCTGATCTCAAAAGTAGTGGGTGAGTAAGTTCTATATATACAACTTCTTTGTAACACAATTGACACACTATCTGAAAACTCTCATTTGATTTCCTTGCTTCCTAGTTTCTCTTTTCCAGCCCACTAAATCTACAATGGCTTCCTTTCGGGCATCCTCTTATTTACCTGAGGAAGATAAACACCTTTGTAATATATATGTCGAAGTCTCTGAAGATCCAATTATAGGAAAAAATCAATCTGGAAACACATTTTGGTCATGTGTAACAGAAAATTACAACTCTACTAAACCAGACAGCATCAGAATTACCCGAAACCAGAAGTCATTGCATGATCGTTTGAATACTATCAAAGCCGCAGTTAGGTCATTGAATGGATGCATTGCGGAGATTGAACGTGAATATCCCAGCGGAGCTTCAATTGAAGATATTGTAAGTTTATATTCTTACTTTTGTAATAGTAATACGAGCTTTCTGTTGGGGAATAAGTTGCACGGATCTATTCGGGATAAATATTTAAATACAAATTTAATTTTAATAATTATTACTAGCATGAATTAATTCTATATTAATTCAAATAATAATTCAACAACAAACCATGCATATAATTAGTTCACGTAAATCCTACGCATGTGGAATTACTACGAGTTTACGTAAACATACCTCTTGGAATGGTAATGGCCTCGTTGATTAAACACACCAAAAAATCTTCCCAAGTATTCCCTTAATCCTTGCTCGACAATCCGGTGGTAGGATGCTCGCGAACAATTAACAAAAGGAAAATAAAGTTTGTTGCACCACCTTTGTGGATTTACTAATTTTTCCAGCACATGGAATTGTACTTGGGAATGAAACACTCATCCCCTATTTATAGAGGGTGTTGGTCGAAAATTTTCGGATAAAATAATATGGGAAAACCTTTTTCTTGATCTCCAAGAAATCTTGAATATATCTCATATATTCTTTTCTCCATAATTAAAATATTCCACAAAAATCCCAACTCCTCTTTGTTATGGAAATTTCGAAAATAATAGGGAACAAGAATCCAAGATTTGGATCTTCTTGAATTTATGAGATATTCTTGTATTTCAAGAAATACATATCTTTCATAATATCTTTTCAAGAAAATCAAGAAAATCTTTCTTGCCCTCTATTTTCAAAATTTCGAAATCTCTCTCATGAATAACCAAGTGGGAGATTTCTTGAATTTAATGAGATAATCTTGTATTCCAAGAATACATATCTTCATTCCATAACAAAATTCAAAGAAAATCTCTCTCCCCTTTTAATCCATAATTTTCGAATTTATGAGGAAAAATAAGGCAACAATATTTATTTTATTTTAAACACCTTTTTCAGTTATTGGACTTTATGTTGGGCTACTTAGGGGGCCTTTAGGAGAATTAAGATTGGATCTTCCAATGGATCTTGAATTATCAATATTGAGCCACAATATTATTCAAGCCCATAAATATTAATTAATCTCACTACATAATTAATATTACACTATCCATCTTAACCCATATTACAAATCAATATGGCTCCGGTTATTATTTCCGTGTTTAAGATTATCTAGCCCATTAATTAATTCAAGCCACCAAAAATAGCTTTCCATTAATTAATATCTTTTTGTCCTTGGTTAAGAAATCGGTTCAACATTATTATCCATACCTAAAACTAGTTCCACTTGCAAGATTTGGTATGATAAAGCTTATTAACCTCCCAAGGGGGACAAATCGAACAAAGCGTGCTTTGCACACGATTCTCCAGATTAAATCTTAGCAATCACATGTGACCAATAATATTGCCCAAGATAAAAAGTATTGAATCTCGTTGATTCTCTACCCATGATAAGTCAAAAGCAATAGTTACCAACCACACGTGATCCTATTTAAGGGACAAAGATTAAGAAATAACGAACCACCGAGGTCTAATTCTTCCTTGTTCGGGCCAAGAATTTGTCCTCATGTAGGTCCTATTCAAAGGCATCACCATGCACTAGTGTAATCTCTTGGTCAAGACAAGCCAATCTGAGCCTTACACTTCAACCTTTCATGATGGATTGTCCATTTTCATCTAGGTCGTGAATGGTGTACTTTTTTTTTGTTTACAAGGACTTAATTTAATCTTCGTGATCTGGTATCACTAAATTAACTACAATGTAACACGTACTATTTATTGAACAGTTATGCAGTAAATATATGTAACATTCGATGATATTTAAAGCATAAGTGATAAGCAATTTATTTCAGTAAATAAGTCCGAAATTCAGTTTTGATTATACAAAGTAAAAGCATACTTTCCAGTATAATCCCAACACTTTCAATATTAATTTTCATAATATCGAACGTGCAGATGCTCAGGGCAAAGGTCTTATTGATGCAAAATTCAAAATATGCAAAGGGATTTAAGTTTGATCATGTGTATCACAAAATGAGAACAGCTGTGGATGTCAGGAATAACAACCAGAGACGCAACTACAATTTCGTTTCATCACATCGGCACCAGATTCTCCTGTTTTCTCTTCTCCGGGAATATCCCAATTCAATATCAACTTAAGTGATGACACTGAAGGTGGTTCATCATCTCAAATGCGACCTATGGGGGTGAAAAAAGCTAAATTGAAGAGAAAAAAATGTAGACGATTTGAATTGTGCCATAAAATCCGTGGAAGAAACAAATAAGAGGATTGCAGAAAGCATGACTCAATCAAACGAACAACAAAAAAGAGCCATAGATGAATATGCAAAAATAAGTGAACAAAGAATTATGGCAAAAAATTTGGCGGATATTGATGATCCGACTGTACGTCAATGGTGACGGAATGAGCAACTCAAAATTATGCAAAAAAGTTCCCAGCAAACTCAATTTGAAAACTATTCCAACAATTTCGGGCAATATTTTGGTGACTTGGGAGGATCTGGAAGTGGTTTAGGCCCGTTCTAAAATTCATCATATTATGAAAGCTTTTGGTTCAAGAAGAAGCTTTCTGGAGACAACGGGCAAATTTTTTTTGGCTTAAAGATGGGGATATGATTACTAAGTTTTTCCATCAATCGGCCTCTGCCAGACGTAGCAGGAATAAGATTGTTAAGCTCAAGAGAGATGATGGGTTGTGGGCCGAAACACAAGAAGATCTCAGTTCACTAGTGGGCACGTACTTTAAGCAACTCTTTATGCCAAGGGAAGAAGTAGAGAGTGATTTTGCCTTCCTGGAGCCTATTGTAGGCATGGTTTCACATGACCAAAATGCGGAGTTGGTGAAAGATTTTACGGAGGCTAAATTGAAAAGAGCGATTAAGCAGATGCACCCAGATAAAGCCCCGGGACCAGACGGTTTTAACCCAGCATTCTATCAAAAGTGTTGGGATATAGTAGGAGGTGATATATTTGAAAATGGGGTGAATTGGTTAAACAGGGGTGCTTTCCTAGTCGATCTCAATGATACAAATGTGGTGCTCATCCCGAAGATTGACACTCCACAAACATTTAAGGATTTAAGTCCAATATCCTTGTGCAATGTGGTTTACAAAATAGTATCAAAGGTTTTATGCAATCGGTTGAAAGAGGTGTTGCCAGGGCTGGTTGACAAGGCTCAATAGGCTTTTGTTGCGGGTCGAGCTATCCAAGATAACGTTCTTATAGCCTTTGAAATTATTCACGCTATGAAGAACAGACGAAGAGGGAGAAGGGGTGACATGGCTCTAAAAATTGACATCATTAAAGCCTACGATCGGGTTGACTGGTCCTATATGGAACGTATCCTCTTCAAATTGGGGTTTTCCGAGAAATGGGTTGGGTGGATGATGATGTGTGTTCGATCGGTCAGGTACTCTATTCATGTAAATAATGATAGTGTGGGACCAATTATTCCTGGACGAGGGCTTCGGCAGGGGGACCCTTTGTCTCCTTATCTTTTCATCCTATGCACGGAAGGCCTCTCGGCAGCTATGAATAATGCATGTGTTAATCGGGTGTTGCATAGGCATAAGGTGTGTCGAATCGGCTCGTAGTGAGCCATTTACTCTTCGCCGATGATTCTCTACTATTCTCGCAGGGGGCAACTCACGAGGAGGACATGCCCTTAGAGAGTTATTGAACGATTATGAGGTTGTCTCCGCCAAGCAATAAACTATAGCAAGTCGGGGATCTACTTTAGCAAGAATGTTGGAGAGGACCAAGGCAAGAATTGAGTGATATAATTGGAGTGCACCAAGCTCAATCTTTGAAAATATCTTGGTCTCCCA
The DNA here is from genome assembly GCA_037126765.1 of Stenogyne calaminthoides. Lineage (NCBI taxonomy): Eukaryota > Viridiplantae > Streptophyta > Magnoliopsida > Lamiales > Lamiaceae > Stenogyne > Stenogyne calaminthoides. The sequence goes on from JBBCBC010000001.1 coordinate 17,926,612, forward strand.
TCCTTGGTAGGGGAGCGCTCTAAGTCTGAAATTTTTTTCAGACATCAAGAATAAAGCTAGCGAAGAAATTACAAGGGTGGAGACACAAAAAAAGTTATCGGTTGCAGGAAAAGAAGTATTGATTAAGGCGGCAACTTCAGCGGTTCCCACATACCGCATGACGACCTTCCGATACCGGCCCACCCTACTTGATGAGTTGCAAACGATGCTCAATAAATTTTGGTGGGGCGATAGCAAAATGAGATAGATGAAAGGAATAAAGTGGATGAGGTGGGAGAAACTCGTGTGAGCAAGAGCTTGGGAGGAAGAGGGTTTAGGGATCTCCATCTCTTCAATATTGCCTTTTCTTTGGCAAAAATGGGATGTAGACTATCTCGGATCCGGAGGCTCTAGTTTGCGAATTCTCCCGCCAAATATTTCCTGCATGGAGATTTTCTCTGTGCTAGATTGGGAGGGACTCCGAGTTACACATGGACAAGTATACTAGCAAGCCAAAACTTAATTCGTGATGGTCTACGTTGGAAGGTAGGGAATAGGATGTCTGTCTCGATTTGGTCACAGCCGTGGGTCAGGGATTCGGTGGACCCTTACATTCGATCCTTATGTCCGGCTGGGTACGAAGACATGAAAGTCCAAGAGCTAATAGATGAGGAAACGAGGAACTGATGATGAACAACCGTATTTTTTTTTCAACCCAAATGATAGAGAGAGAGTGCTCGGTACAACCTTGCCGTCGAGTGGTTCTATGGACAGACAAATATGGAGCTATGATAGAAGTGGTAAGTACTCCGTGAAAACGGGTTACAATAGAGCGGCAATGTTGACTATTGATCATGATTTAGAAGTGGAAGGCAGGTGGAACCTTCTTTGGGGATTGAAAGTGCCACCCAAAGTTAGGGATTGCCTCTGGCGATTGTGTTGGGGAATAGGTTGCACAGATCTATTCGGGGTGAATATTTAAATACAAATTTAATTCTTTAATTATTACTAGCATGAATTAATCCTATATTAATTCAAATAATAATCCAACAACATATCATGCATATAATAATTCACGTAAAACCTACGCATGAAGAATTCTACGAGTTTACGTGAACGTACGTCTTGGGATGGCAACGGTATGGCTGAATAGACTAACCGTAAGGACTTCCCAAGTATTCCCTTAGCCCTCGTTCGACTATCCGGTGGAAGGATTCTTGTGAACGATTTAACAAAAAGAAAATAAATTATGTTGCACCACCTTTGTGGATTTACTGATTTTTTCAGCACATGGAATTATATTTGGGAATGAAAGAATCATCCCCTATTTATAGAGACTAAGGTGAACGAAATTTTTGGCAAAATATGATGTGGGAAAATCTTTTCTTGATCTCCAAGAAATCTTGAATATATCCCCTATATTCTTTTCCCATAATCATAATATTCCACAAAAATCCCACCTACTCTATATATATGGATTTTTCTAAAAAATAGATGATCAAGATTCCAAGATTTGGATATTCTTGAATTTATGAGATATTTTTGTATTTCAAGAAATACATATCTTCCATAATATCTTTTCAAGAAAATCAAGAAAATCTTTCTTGCCCACTATATTTCAAAATTTTCAAAAATATCATTATGAATAACCAAGTGGGAGATTTCTTGAATTTAATGAGATAATCTTGTATTCCAAGAACACATACCTTCATTCCATAACAAAATTCAAAGAAAATCTTTCTCCGAACTTTATCCATAATTTTCGAAATATTATTGGAAAAATAAGCAACATTTATTTATTTTATTTTAATCACCTTTTCAGTTAATAGACTATATGTTGGGCTACTCAGGGGGCCTTTAGGAAAATTAAGATTGGGCCTTCTAATGGACCTTGAATATCTAATATTGAGCCACAATATAATTCAAGCCCATAAATATTAATTAATCCCACTACATAATTAATATTGCACTATCCATCTTAACCCATATTACAGTCAATATGGCTCCCGGTCATTATTTCTCGTGTTTAAAATTATCTAGCCCATTATTTAATTCAAGGCACTGAAATAGCTTTCCATTAATTAATATTTTTTATCCTTGGTCAAGGAACGGTTCAACATTATTATCCATACCGGAAACTAATTCCACTTGCAAGATTTGGTATGATAAAGTTTATGAACCTCCCAAGGGGGCAAATCAAACAAAGCGTCTTTGCACACGATTCTTCAGATAAATCTTAGCAATCACATGTGACTAATAATATTGCCCAAGATAAAAAGTATTGAATCTCATTGATTCAAGAACCCATGATAAGTCAAAGCAATAGTTACCAATCCCACGTGATCCTATTTAAGGGGCGAAGGTTAAGAAATAACGAACCACCGAGGTCTAATTCTCCTTTGTTCGGGCCTCAAGAATTTATTCTCCTCAGAGGTCCTATTCAAAGGCATCGATCATGCACTAGTGTAATCTCTTGGTCAAGACAAGCCAATCCGAGCTTTACACTTCAACCTTTCACGATGGTTTGTTCATTTCCATCTAGGTCGTGAATAAGCGTACTTTTTAGTTACAAGGGAATGTTAATTTAATCTTCGTGATCCGTATCACTAAATTAACTACAATGTAACACGTCATTTACTTATTGAACAGTTATGCAAAGAAATTGTAACATTCGATAATATTTAAAGCATCGATGATAAACAATTTATTTCAAGAAATAAGTCCTAAAAATTCGGTTTCGATTATACAAAGTAAAAGCATACTTTTCAAAGATAATCCCAACAATCTCCCACTTATACTCAAAGTCCGCTTAAGTATACTACAACATGTCTCGTGGTAGTCTGTGACATCTAATGTCACCTACACTAACCTAATAATTTCTCCCACTTATACTCAAAGCAGATTGGCAACGGTCTTGACACCCATTCCTTCCACATGTCTCGAATGTATTCAGAGGCGCACTTTGTGAATGAATCCGCTTAGGTTGTCCTTAGACGCTATCTTTGCCACATCTATATCTCCTCTCTTTAACGATTTTTTCAGATAAGATGTATTTCCTTTAGTGTGTTTGTTTGACTCGTGGACTCTTGGTCCTTTGAATTTGCAATCGCCTTAAAGCAAATATTGCTAGACAAATTGAACTCCATCCAAGTCCACTAAGAAGGTCTAGAGCCAAATCGGTTCTTTTCACCGCTTCACAAGCCTACTTACCCGATTTCCATGGTTGAGTCAGTGATGCATTTCTGCTTCACACTCGTCCATTTGATGGCTACACTTCCCAAATGAAACACACTAACTGAGGCAGATAGTTTTTGGAATCTAAGTCCGATTGGAAATCCGAACCGTAAATTGATGGGGATTGGAGTATCTGACTGATATATCAACATTCTATCCCGAGTTCTTTTCAGATACTTCAGAATGTTTTTAACTGTCATCCAATACGCTTTCCCTGGGTTACTTTGATATCTTGCTACCATGCCTACGGCAAAGCAGATATCCGGTCTCGTACATAAAGATTGCATACATAAGGTTTCCGGCCGGTAGAGCACAATGAATACCTTCCATGTCATCTATCCCCTTTTGTGTCTTAGGGGACATTTTCTTGGATAGATGGATTCCAAGTCTGAAAGGTACGAATCCTTTCTTGGAATCTTGAATGCTGAATCGTTTCAAGACAGTGTCTATGTATGAAACTTACGATAACCCGATCATCATTTTCTTGCGATCTTGAGTGACCTTGATCCCAAGGATGTGTCCGGCTTCCCTAAGTCTTTCATATCAAACTGTTTTGAAAGCCATGCCCTTACGCCCCGATAACACCTTCACATCGCTCCCGATGATCGTAATGTCATCTACGATAGTACTAAGAATACCAATGCGCTTCGACACGCTTTTTATATACACACAACTTTAAAACTTGTTTTGATCAAACCCATAAGACTTTATTACATGATCAAAACATTGGTTCCAAGCTCTGGATGCCTGTTTAAGTCCGTAAATGGACCTCTTGAGCTTACAAACTAGGTGTTCTTGGCCTGTTTCAATGAAACCTTGGGTTTGTTGCATATAGATCTCTTCATCAAGACTTCCGCAAAAAAAGCCGCCTTGACATCCATCTCGCCAAATTTCAAAGTCAAAATGCACAAAGAATCGATAAGAGAATACAGATGGACTTAAGCATGGCTACTGGCAAAAAAAGTTTCCTCATAATCGATCCATTCTTTACGAGTATAACCTTTCGCCACTAGTCTTTTTTTTAAAGGTTTCAACCTTTCCAGTCCTCTTTCCTCTTATATACCCACTTGCATCCAATGGGTTTGACCCCATTAAGTGGTTCGACTAGCTCCCACACTCTATTATGAAACATAGAACCCATTTCGACTTTCATTGTTGTTTTGCCAAGAATCAGATCCTTATCTTGGAGTGCCTCGTCATATGTCCATGTGTCCGATTCGCCTTGTCCGGAATCAAGTCCGAGGACTTTCCTATTCCCATGAATCTCTCGGCTTATCTAACAACCCTTCCACTACGATGAGGCTCCTTGCCAAAAGAGTATCGTTTGGTATATCATCTAGCACAAATTGGCAATCGAGGTTTGCCCCTAAAGCTCATTTAAAGTAATCTCACTTCGGTTTTCTTTGGTTCATATAGTCTTCTTCCAAAAATCTAAAGTGGGTCCGATGACCACCTTTTGATCTTTCGGGACCATAGAACATACACCCTTTTGTTCCCTCGGGTATCCTACAAACAACCTTAATTCGATCTAGATCCAATTTTATCGCTTCCTTGTCCAACACGTAGGGCCTTTTTACCAAATTCTCATGTGTCTCATACTAGGCTTGCGCCCGGTCCACAATTCTTTGGGAGTTTTGGGAACCGATTTGGATGGCACCAAGTTCGAATGTAAGCCATTGTTTTCAAGGCATGACCCCGTAAATCGACTCGGGAAGATCCGCGATAACTCATCATAGATCTAACCATTTCCAAAAGAATTTTGTTTCTTCGCTCTGCAACCCCGCTTTTGTTGAGGGGTTCCGGTGCAAATGGTGAGTCGATACAATCCTTTCATCGATAAGTAGTTCAAAAACTCATCGCTTGGTATTCGCCTCCACGATCGATCGTAGAGACTTGATACGTTTTTCCCTATGATTCTCTGTTTGAGCCTTAAATTCTTTGAATTTCTCAAAGGTCTCGATTTATGCTTCATAAGGAAAATGTAACTCGCATTCTTTGAGTAATCATCAATAAAAATACTCATAACCTCCTCTTGCTTTGGTTGACATTGGACCACATACATCCGTGTGAATCCATCTCTAACATTTCTTTAGCTCTATTCCCTCGGCTCCAATTGCCCTCTTGGTCATTTTTACCTCCAAACATGATTCGCAGGTTGAATTTGTTCAACTTGGAGACGCCCAGGTGAACCATCTTTCACCAACCTTTGGATCCTCTTTGGATTTATATGACCTAATCTTAGATGCCAAAGAAGTGTTTCGTTCACGCTTTCTTGTGTCGGAAATAGTTGATGTGTTATAGGATGCATTTTAAGTGAGTGGTGTGCACAAGCTTAATTGTATAGAGATTTTCCATCAATGTCCCGTATCAGATACACTCATCATTTCAAAAAATGATGTCATCCTTATTAGAAGAAATTTAGTGTCCTTTAATCGAATTTTAGAAACCGAAAGTGAATTCTTTTCTAAAAACGAAACATAAAGATAATCTCAAAAAAAAAACTTTATCTTCAAAAGATAGGTGCACTTCTTCCACCGCTTTTAACTACTACTCATGTAGTATTGCAATGTCTCGCTACTTTACGTAGTATTGCAATAATCGTTACTATCGTGAAGATTGCAATATATGCCACTTATGTAGCATTGCAATGACTTCTACTTTCGTAACGTCGCCCAGTGTGATGAGGATCTCACTCCCACTAAGTTGCCGGATCATTTTGAACCCGTGAAGCCAACATGATTAGTGGATCTCGTATCAACCACCCACGAATGAGAAGTATACGCCGCTAAACAAGTTTCAACAACTAGTGCGTGAGAATTACCTTTCATTTCGTCCCTTTTGGGGTTGGAACAGGCAAAACCTCCATTGTCCTCTCTCACCGCAGCTTAAGCACTTCCTCTTTGGATTTTCCTTGACACAACAAGCATTCCTCATCTTACCATTGCCCTTGACAACAGTTGAGTTTTATTGCTTATGGCCTTTGGTCCTCTTCTTTATCGTGCCTACCCTTGGCCTAGAAGATGAAGACGGACCACTTGCCGTCAAAGCTTGAGTTTGGTGCCTTATCATCATTTCTGCCGAGACCAAAAGCTTGCAACAAATTAGCTAGCGAGGCCAAAATGCTCAAAATTTTTTGGGCAGAGAGTGAAGTACCAAATTCATCTGAGTCTCCAGATCATAATCTGCACTCAGAATCTCAAGTTTGTTCAGATGGGCCATCTATTTTGAGGACGTAATCCCTTACGGGTTTGCCCTCCACCATTTTCAGCGATGACATCTCTCGCAAGGTGATCTGACGAGTCCCGCATGTTTTGACTCGTCAGTTGGCTCATCTGATTTTGGTGTGTCAAGAATCCACTTGTGCTTTTGTGCAGTTAGGACAATTATAATTTTTTCTTTTCCAATCAATATAGTTTCCATACATATTGTATTGACTTTAAGTATAATAACAGTGGATTAAAAGGTAACGACGTGCTGAACTGAAATAAACAACTATATGCAATAGCACAAGTATATCACAAGATTCGATCACATGCATCATATTTAAAATCTCAAAAAATATGAACATACATCACATCTCAAAAACAGTTTAAATAAGCCACGTGGGGTGGGTCATTATTTAAACACATTCAAGAAAGTTACAAAACAAAACGATTTACAAACCTTTAATATCCAGATTAATAGTTGGCTCCCACTTGACCAATATAAAATTGACAGGGACTTCGGGGAAGTATATGCATATCAATTTTATACCTAAGTAATTGTTGGGATTATACTGAAAAGTATGCTTTTACTTTGTATAATCGAAACTGAATTTTCAGACTTATTTACTAGAAATAAATTGTTTATCAATGATGCTTTAAATATGATTGAATGTTATATATATTTATTGCATAACTGCTCAATAATTAAATGACGTGTTACATCAGAAGTTAATTTAGTGATACCGGATCACGTAAGATTAAATTAATAATCCCCTTGTAACTAAAAAGTACGCCATTCACGACCTAGATGGAAATGAACAACCATCGCGAAAGGTTGAGGTGTAAGGCTCGATTGGTTTGTCTTGACCAAGAGATTACACTAGTGCATGATCGATCAAATAATAGGACCTACAGGAGGATAAATTCTTCGTAATCGAACAAGGAAGAATTAGACCTCGGTGGTTCGTTGTTTCTTAACCTTCGCCCCTTAAATAGGATCACGTGGGATCGGTAACTATTGCTTTGACTTATCATGGGTAGCTTAATCGAGAGAGATTCAATACTTTTTATCTTGGGCAATATTATTGGTCACATGTGATTGCTAAGATTTAATACTTAAGAATCGTGTGCAAGTACGCTTGCTGATTTGCCCCGGGAGGTTCATAAGTTTTATCATACCAAATCTTGCAAGTGGAATTAGTTTCCCAGTATGGATAATAATGTTGAACCGCTCTCGACCAAGGACAAAAGATATTGATTAACGGAAAGCTATTTCAAAGGGTTTGAATTAATTAATGGGCTAGATAATCTTAAACACGGAAAATAATGACCGGAGCCATATTGACCGTAATATGGGTTAAGATGGATAAAGTGCAATATTAATTATGTAGTGGGATTAATTAATATTTACGGGCTTGAATTATATTGTGGCTCAATATTAGATATTCAAGATCCATTAGAAGGTCCAATCTTAATTCTCCTAAAGGCCCCCCGAGTAGCCCAACATATAGTCCAATAACCTAAAAAATGTGATTAAAATAAAATAAATATTGTTGCTTATATTTCCTCTATTTTTTCGAAAATTATGGATAAAAGAGGGAGAAAGATTTTCTTTGAATTTTGTTATGGAATGAAGATATGTATTCTTGGAATACAAGATTATCTCATTAAATTCAAGAAATCTCCCACTTGGTTATACATAGTGAAATTTTCAAAATTTTGGAAATATAGTGGGCAAGAAAGATTTTCTTGATTTTCTTGAAAAGATATTATGGGAGATATGTATTTCTTGAAATACAAGAATATCTCATAAATTCAAGAAGATCCAAATCTTGGAATCTTGCACTTAATATTTTCGAAAATCTCCATAAAATAGAGGAGGTGGATTTTTGTGGAATATTTTAATTATGGGAAAAAGAATATATGGGATATATTCAAGATTTCTTGGTGACCAAGAAAATTCTTTTCCCACATTGAAAAAACACAAAAATTTCGTTCACCCCTCTCCTATAAATAGGGGATGATTAGTTCATTCCCAAGTACAATTCCATGTGCTGGAAATATTAGCAAATCCACATAAGTGGTGCAACAAAGTTTATTTTTTCCTTTTGTTAATTGTTCGCGAGTATCCTTCCACCGGATTGTCGAAAGCAAGGGCTAAGGGATACTTGGGAAGTCCTTTTGGTGAGTCCGTCCGACCAAAAGCCACCGCCATCCCGAGAGGGTACGCTCACGTAAACCCGTAGATTCCGTGACGTGAGGTTTTACGTGGCTTTTTATATGCATGATTTGTTGTTGCAATTATTATTTGAATTAATATAGGATTAATTCATGCTAGTAATAATTAATGAATTAAATTTGTATTTAAATATTCACCCCGAATAGATATGTGCAACTCATTCCCCAACAAAGTATAACCATGATTTTTTAATTGTAACTATTATTTCGACATTAAATTTGAAATCGATAGTAGAACCATCGCCGCCACTAGTAATAACCCACAATCATCCGGATTTTAATTCATTTTGCATACATATAAAGCTATTTTTTGATTCGATCCGCTCGGGAATATCTCCAAAAGAATTCACAAATATATAAATCAATGGAGGTCAAAATTAATTCAATTTTATTATCCTAATAAAATTATCCATTAATTATTTAAACATACTTAGTAATTTTGAAGGTGAGATTTTTCCATTTGGGCAAATCTCATGCAAACACATTTAAACAAATTAAATAAAACATAAGATAAAGACAAAATAAATCAAGTAAAAGACGCTAAAAAATATACATATTGGGCACAAATTATCCAACGCGACGCGATGTGCGGATGGGCGATGCGATCACGAGATGAGAATCTGCCGACTCTGCCCGACTCGCCGACTCTCGCCGAAGGCCGGCGGGCGAGGCGCCAGGCGGTGCCGAGGTCGCTTAGGTCGAAACTTGCCCCAGCGCCAAGTGGCCGGACGGATGCGGGCGTCATCCCGGAAGCCTTGGCGTGGCGGTTCGAGACGGCAATATTTTTCCGAGACTAACGAGCGGGAGAAATTCGAGACGTGTTTCTTCAAGATCAAGCCAAGAAAAATCAAACCATGACAATTGGATAATTTGTGCCCAATATGTTTATTTTTCTGTTATGCTTGATTTATTTGTGCTATCTTATGCTTTATTTAATTTGTTTAAATGTGTTTGCATGAGGGTTGCCAAATTGAAAAATCTCAACTCCAAAATTACTAAGTATGTTTTTAAATAATTAATTGATAATTTTATTCCTGATAATAAAATTGAATTAATTTTTGACCTCCATGATTTATTTATTTGTGAATTCTTTTGGAGAAATTCCCACGGCATCGTTTACGTTATGCTTGAGTTTTTGAACGTTTATCACAAAGGATTGCCAAATATCCCACGCCCAGAGCTCGATTTTATCCTTTAATTCTTCATCTCGTCTTAGCTTTTCGATCCGGTTTAATTTATTTACAAAATAAATAAACCTAGATCTAGACTAGTCTATTACATTGATCAAATCAAACAAATATTAATCTACTCGTGGATTTTCTCACGAGGCAAAACAAATCCGAACGAATCGAATTAAAAAATCACAGTTTATATGCATGCATAAACAAACACATTAAATTTCATTACAATTGGATACCTGCAAAATAGATCTAGCAATTCTACTATCCAATTTCAAATTTAATGTCCGCGAATTAAATTACAATTTAAAATTCAGAGCCCGAAACCGTGGCTCTGATACCAGTTGTTGGGGAATAGGTTGCACAGATCTATTCCGGTGAATATTTAAATACAAATTTAATTCTTTAATTATTGCTAGCATGGATTAATCCTATATTAATTCAAATAATAATCCAACAACATATCATGCATATAATAATTCACGAAAACCCACGATGCGAATTCTACGAGTTTACGTGAACGTACCTCTTGGGATGGCAACGGTATGGCTGAATAGACTAACCGTAAGGACTTTCCAAGTATTCCCTTAGCCCTGGTTCGACTATCCGGTGGAAGGATTCTTGTGAAATATTTAACAAAAGGAAAATAAATTATGTTGCACCACCTTTGTGGATTTACTAATTTTTCCAGCACATGGAATTATATTTGGGAATGAAAGAATCATCCCCTATTTATAGAGACTAGGGTGAACGAAATTTTTGGCAAAATATGATGTGGGAAAATCTTTTCTTGATCTCCAAGAAATCTTGAATATATCCCCTATATTCTTTTCCCATAATCATAATATTCCACAAAAATCCCACATACTCTATATATATGGATTTTTCGAAAAAATAGATGATCAAGATTCCAAGATTTGGATCTTCTTGAATTTATGAGATATTCTTGTATTTCAAGAAATACATATATTCCATAATATCTTTTCAAGAAAATCAAGAAAATCTTTCTTGCCCACTATATTTCAAAATTTTCTAAAATATCATTATGAATAACCAAGTGGGATATTTCTTGAATTTAATGAGATAATCTTGTATTCCAAGAATACATACCTTCATTCCATAACAAAATTCAAAGAAAATATTTCTCCCAACTTTATCCATAATTTTCGAAATATTATTGGAAAAATAAGCAACATTTATTTATTTTATTTTAATCATCTTTTCAGTTAATGGACTATATGTTGGGCTACTCAGGGAGCCTTTAGGAGAATTAAGATTGGACCTTCTAATGGACCTTGAATATCTAATATTGAGCCACAATATAATTCAAGCCCATAAATATTAATTAATCTCACTACATAATTAATATTGCACTATCCATCTTAACCCATATTACAAATATATGGCTCCTTGGTCATTATTTCCGTGTTTAAAATTATCTAGCCCATTAATTAATTCAAACCACCGAAATAACTTTCCATTAATTAATATCTTTTATTCTTAGTCAAGAACGGTTCAACATTACTATCCATACCAAAAACTAATTCCACTTGCAAGATTTGGTATGATAAAGCTTATGAACCTCCCCCAAGGGGTAAATCAAACAAGCGTGCTTGCAACAATACCATTCTTCGTATTAAATCTTAGCAATCACACGTGACTAATAATATTGCCCAAGATAAAAAGTATTGAATCTCATTGATTCGCTACCCATGATAAGTCAAAGCAATAGTTACCAATCCCACGATCCTATTTAAGGGACGAAGGTTAAGAAATAACGAACCACCGAGGTCTAATTCTCCTTGTTCGGTTAAGAATTTATCCTCCTCAGAATTCCTATTCATTCATCGTCATGCACTAGTGTAATCACTTGGTTAAGACAACAATGTACACTTCAACCTTTCATGGTTTGTTCATTTCCATCTAGGTGCGATTTTTAGTTAAATTGTTAACATCCGGATCACTAAATTAACTTTAACACGACGACTTATTGAAACGATTATAAAAATTGTAACATTTAATATTTAAAGCATCGATAAACAATTTATTTCAAGAATAAGTCTGAAAATTCAGTTTCGATTATACAAAGTAAAAGCATACTTTCCAGTATAATCCCAACAGATTGGGACGGGACTGCTTACCTCACAAGGTCAATTTATACCAAAAAAGAGTTGTCCAAGATAAATGGTGTGTGTTGTGTGGTGATCAACTTGAAGATACTTGCACGTCTTTTTTTTTTAATTGCTCGATATCGCTTCGAGTGTTGGGATATTACAAAACTACGGGATACTTTGGAAAATTCTATGTTTAATGCCGAGTCCTTATTGGATGTTTTCTTCTCGATGTTAGGGAATCAAGGCAGCAACATGCCGACAAAGTTTGGGATTATTGCATGGCAAATATGGAAGGAAAGGAAATCGATGGTTTGGGATAATTGTTGTAAGACCCCTACTGAGGCGGTCTATGCTTCTGCTTCATTGCTTCTTGAATGGATTCAAGCTTGAGTCCGAAAGCGGCGCCCTGCCCAAGCTGCGATGCTACATTGTTGCCTTAACTATGGCATCCACCTCCGTTAAATTTACGCAAATTTATCTTGATCTTGACCTTTTTCCAAGATCTTTGGGAGGGCGGATTGCCTAGTCCAAAGGGACCGGACGGGCCAATTTCTAAGGGCTCGTCTTATGCATAAGCCAGCCGCATGGAGGTTGAGGTGGGAGAAGCATGGGGATTTTATGAAGCCATTTCATGGGCTAGGGACTTGGGCGTTGAGGACGTAATTTTCGAAGGAGATGTCAAACGAGTGGTCGATGCTATTAATGCCGGGGTATGTCACAAGTCGTTGTTTGGCGATTTTATTAGAGCTAGCATCGAGATACTTGCTAGTTTTAATTCTTATACTGTTCGATTTGTCAAAAGGGATGCTAATATTTTAGCTCACGAGTTTGCGAGATCTTCTATTCACTATGAGAGCTCGTGTTGCTGGAATGACCCTCCGAACTTTGTGGATGGGCAATCTTATGCTTTTTGTTCTTGCAATAATATGAGCTAAGCATTTTTGCGCTCAAAAAAAAAAAAATTAGTATTTCATTTGTGTGGCTATGCTTATTAGGTGTCTTGTAGTAATTTTCGTATGCTTATCGTGTTTTATTTATATTATGAAGTTTTATTTATCATTTGTACTTTGTAATTTAAATTACTCAATATTGTCTTACTATTTTTCAATTTAATAATTTGTGCTCATATTAATAATACGCTCTAAAATTATAAAATTTAAAATCAAACAATCACACACATAATATTGAAATAATTTAAAATTTAGTAGAAATAATAATAATCGCATTTAAACTCAAATTTTAACTCAAATAAGAATATTCTAAGAATATTCTTAACTTTATCAATTTATTTTTTTTATTTTATCTAACATTTATTTATAACTATAATTTCGTATTTACATTTAAACTAAACAAAAAAAATGACAAAATTAATAAAAAAATATTAAAACACATTGGTTCAATGATATAAAATATTATTGAATTTTTTTTTTATATAAAATACCAGAATTCAAATATATGAGTCATCACAATTACATAGCAATACTATAAATAAAATTGCATTTAATACAACACAACAATAGTAAAAAATATAAATTGCATAACGATAGTCGTTAATTTTCTAAAATAATTTAAAAATTAGTAGAAATAATAATAATTGTTTTTAAATAAAAAAGTAATGCATAATATTAAGCTAATGTAAAAATTAGTAAAATTAAAATACACACATTTAAACCCTTAACAATACACAAAAGAATTTAAAAAAAAAGGTTTGAGGTTGTGAATAGTGTAGAGGCAAAATTGACTCAACACTATTCACAAATGGCAATTTGAGTTCCCTTTTGAGTTGCCATTGGAGTGACTTTTGTGGCAAATCATCCGTTTGCCACTGAATTTGCGTCTCCCTTGGAGATGTTCTAAGAGAGGACCAACCGGAACAAAATTACTACACCGCAACCACCATAAAAGGGAATGAGATCATCTATTCTAAAATTGGTGTTCCACTTTATATTTCATTTATGGATGGAGGACATGTGAAATAATAAAAAATATTCAATGAATCATTATATCCTGAGTTTATGTGTTAAAAATTTAGAAGCGTGAAACACAAAAAGTAGAACATGAGAATCAAACCGCCATAAAAGGGGGACCACCACCCCACCACAAGAGAACCACCACAAAGGGAGTAAATTTTCCCCCTTCATATCTCAAACTCAAGACCTCGAGGTTTTATATAGAGGAGCTTAATCATATATTAGCTATCCATACTTGACAACTTACCATATATAATTGACTATGAGAGAAAAGAAAAATTATAGAAATAGAAATGTCCATTGCACCAGATATTTCGGCTATGCATGACAGCATGAGACCTGACCTCTGCTAATTTTTTGTCACTAATAGAAACAAGTGGATTGCAAAAGTGTTGTTTCTTAAGCAGGGGGGGGGGACATAGTAGGAATTTATTTTATTTCCACTTGCGATTATTATTTAATTGCCAATTTAGAAAATAATTAGCATCTTGTTTTAGGCTAGTTATTAACTAATCCTAAAGTTAGCGGTGGAATTGGTTGGATATTTTTCTAGACAAAAGTGGGGAAATAACAAAAGTAAAAGAGTGCAAACACTTCAAGAATTTTAGGCCAACTTTGTAGTTTAATTAGATTAGAGGATCTAAAATATAAAAGAAAGAAAAAACTCCTTTTTGTGACGCAACGAGACACGCTCATTGAGAATAAATTGGCCTTAAAAATGGATTATTCCATTCAAGAACCAGTTCTTAAATGCGCAGTTGGCTTATAATGTGTACAATTATATAATAATTTAGACATGAAATCTTGTTTGGGAATAGGATTCTAAAGTGTTTTGCAAATTAAGAACATATTAGCCTGGATAGATTAGACACCTTTTTGTGGGTGGGGTCCGGACATTCATAATTTATCAAGTAGTTAAATGTAAAATGAGTAAGGATTGATGGATCAATGAGTAAGTAAGTGAAAATACCTTAATTAATTTTGATTTGTCTTATAATTGATTTATACGATACCGTCCTATACAAATATTTGACGACATAAATTAATTAGTGTCACCTCTTTCTGTAAAATTTGAATTCTTTTGGAGTCCGTTTGCATATAGGGACGAGATTGTTAATAGGATATGATTAAGCAAGATTGTACTGTTTATGAAGACAAATTTAAATTAAGCTAGTATATGTTTGGATGGGGGATTAAATTTTAACTATTTATTATTATGATAAGGTATCATTAGATTGTTTAAATTTAGTGATTGAGATAGATTTTAATGTTGAAATTTAAAAATTGACCTTCATATTGTTTCCATATATTTTTTTTTTATATAGTATTTTCAAATTTTAGAAATGAGATGATATTATTAAAAGAAATGACTTACCAACATAAGACAGTACCCCAAAATGGTCGTAACTCGTAAGAACTAAGAAGCAAACAAGTAAAGAAAGAAAATCTAAAGCCCAAGAACAAAAAGACCAGAGGTAGTTTGGGCAAAGGCCTAGTTTGGTGGCAACAATTAGGCCCAGATTAGCAAAGACCCAGGTTATTTGCACCCCCATTTTTAGTTAGGACACCCACCTCACTTTCTTTTTGTTATAATAAAATTAGAAAATATCAAAATTACCCTTTATCACTCTCCCTCTCTGAACATTCATGCACCCCATAACCAGCCTCAGACACAGCAGTAACTATACCTCAAATCCAACAAAATTTAACTTTACTTCTTTCATCAAATTTAACGGGCAAAATAATTATCTCAAGAATCAGGACATATCAATGAGATAAAGCACTTCTAAGGCCAAATGAAGACAATGAAACAAAATGGATGGTTGTTCATAAATATCAACAAGAAACAAAGTTTTTTTTTTTTTACGAACCTGACAAATTTCGATTTTGGTTCATTGAGAATTGTTACCTTTTCCGCAAATATTGGCCGAAGTAAAATGTAGGATTCGAAAAAAATAAATGAAAAAATGAACAATTTTCGGTTTTAATTTACCGAGAGCCAAATAAGATATTTTTTCCCGAAAATGCTCTTCAAAATTGGAAGATTCTATCCGAAAACCACAATCAAAATCGGAAAAAAAAATTTTTAAAAAAAACTAACAAATTTCAACCAATACTTTGGGAAAAACAACAAACTTCGGCACAAAAATTCTCAAAAAACAATAAACTTTGGATTTGGAATGACAAGTGCAATCCATTTGTAGAAAAAAAAAAAGTGAGGAGAGAGAAGGAGGGATCCATTAGATCCACTTGGGAAACGCTCAATCTTGAAAGGGTGGTGAGCTTCATGATATAAGGAGAGATGATTCCTGGAAAGCCTTTTGATGACAACCATAGATTGATGATTCTCGATCGCGGCCATAGATTGATGAAGAAGAAGGAAGAGAGAGACTTCTGCAAACGTGGGAATGACGCAAAAATGAGGAGGCTAAGGGGTCTGTGTGTGAGGGGAGTGAAAATTAGGGTTTTTATGATAAAGATAAGATGGGTAGTTCAGAAAGCGTGTATTTATTACCTTTTTGGTGTATTTACTAAAAAGAGATTGCTAAATGATCAGGGTAGTATATGATGAAATGATTATTGTACCCATAGTAGAATAAGTGGACAATTTTTATATCATTTTTTTCATTACAAAAGTAATTTGAAGTACCCTTACTTAAAAAAGGGGGTGCGAGTAACCTGGGTTGTAGGTTCAAATAGGTCGTTTGATAGAACTCGGTTATGCCCATGAATTAGCAGAAGCCCAGCAACGGTTTCCATGTTGGAGCGATAAAATTTCTAAACTTAAAAATATGCAAGTTGTAAAATACACACTTTAATCGAAAAACCTCAATTCAGCTTGGCAATCGATTTCCCTATGCAATAAAGCACTGCAGAGCCTAATTACGGAATTACCTACCGGTTCATCACTTCCTCTTTGCTCAACATTTTTCTGGGGTTATCTACTTCACTAGTTCCCATTTTCAATGGAGGTCTCCTCCGTGTTAGGAATTGGCTTTCAACCCCTACTTTATTTCCACTCAACCCGACCCGTCTATAACTCCGACCACATTGCCGTCGCCACACTCGCAACGCCACCGCCTGCGCGGCCGCGAAGAGTCTCCACTCCAATAACGTCTAATGGTACCGGAAAGCAGAGCCAAGCTCGGAACAAGTCGAATTATGGTTCCAAAAACATCTCGGAGAATCTGTCACCTAAGCAGAAAGCAAGAGAAGCGGCAATTCTCGATATTCAACAGGCGAATTCTTCTGAATTGGAATCTGCTCTCCTGAGGTTTTTTGTTACTCGGCTTTTAACTTATTTGAACTTTTATTTGTATATTTGTTAGTGTTATTTCATTAAAAACAGGTGCGTTTTTAATCTCCACTTGCTCTGCTGATTGAATTTTTCTGGATTCGGGTGTATGTTTCTGTATTTGAACTGGTTTCGTTTCGTATTGAGAATTCCTGTCTTCTTGGAATTAATAGAGAACTAATATGTCGGTGGTATACAGCTTTTTGTAATGCATGGATGAGTTTACAACCCTCACATTCACGTAGAACTAACATAGTTGCTAGACTGACTGACTGAGATGTAAAATGGTGTATGACTTTCTCCCTCTCCTTGGCTTTCCATACCATGGTAATGTAATCTTATTTGTGAAGAAAAGTTAAGTGCACATTCTTCTGAGTTGCAGCAATAAATTGGATTAAAATAATGAAATATGAAGGGGAAACACTCCCTTGGCGCTATGCACATTGGATGAATATTTACCTGTTGCACAAAAGAAAAGGAGAAACGTAACTTCATTCTGCTTGCAGGTCAGGGGAAGTGATGAGAGCGCAAGATTTGAATGTGGTCTTACGTCATTTTGGGAAGTTAAACAGATGGAATGATGCTTGTCAGGTTTTTATCTCATGGATTAACAGCTTCTGCTACTACTTTCTGATTCTTGGAAAAATTGGTTGTGGTGTTTTATGCATGTTGTTGTGAAATGTTTTTTTTAACTATATTATGTGGCACATTAATATTTAACTATGTGCATGGTGAATTACTGGTAGATTTTCGTGCCTATTTCCTTTTTTTTCACCTTTTCTTGATTGGTTAGAGTTTTTGTGAATCCGTGATTTCAAAAAGAAAAGTCAGTTTTTCTGTACTGCATATACCTTATACTGGTTCATAATTATGACGATAACAAATTCAGTATTTCAGTTTGCCTACCTATACATGCATCTCATTTTGATTTTAACATACAAGTAACTGAGTGGTATATTGTACCTTTAAACTCTGAGTATATGCATACTCGAAAGCTAGACTGAAAAACAACGAGTCTGTTGGTAATTTTTCAGACAGTTAACAGTAATCATGACTATTTTCAAGTAGTCATCTGGATGCATCATATGTGTCTTTTAATGTCTTTTTAAAGCTTCCAGATGTTTGCATCCTCTCTCTTGAACATGACTAGGATATTTTAGTTGATCTCCTTATCATTCAGGAAATTTCAGTTTTCTGATTTATGGATATTTTGTGGCATTTTCTACCCGATAGATTTTTTGGCATGGTGATATGTGAAAATTATGCCTAAGCAAATATTTATCATTATCACAAAGACAGTCCTTTTCCCCTCATCAACACTTTGTGCTCAGGAATTATCTTCTGAGTGAAATGATGAACAACAAACACCAACTTCATCAGCTTTTTGTTGTAATATGCTATCTGACATCTTTGCAGCTTTTTGATTGGATGCGGCAGCATGGAAAAACTAACATTGCTTCCTACAGTAGTTATTTGAAGTTTGTCAGCAGTAATTCTCGTTCTGTTAAGGCCATGGAGATATACAATAGCATCACAGATGAATCCACGAGGAGCAATGTCTCTGTTTGTAACTCCACATTATATTGTCTAATAAAGAGTGGAAAGTTTGACAGCAGCCTTAAGCTATTTAATCAAATGAAGCAAGCTGGTTTGATCCCTGATATTGTAACTTATAGTACGGTATGCGATCTCTGATTCTCTTAATTACAATTTGGAGGTTTAGTGGGCTGAACTATCATGCAACCATTAACACTTTTGTTCATGTTAATGGAAATATGAATATATTTATTTTTCTAACTCCTTTTAAGTTGTGAAATATCAAGGTGCCTATAGGCAGAATGCTGTGAGATTTTGGAGGGTTTAATATTACTTTTCTGAACAAAATGCTTTGGCATTATTGGCTTAACTATCGTATAATTTTATTTGTTGATCTAATACGCCCAAGAAACTTGTAGAGCATGATTTGCAAGCATAGAACAATTAACAAGCTCAAAAAGTAAACAAACAAAAAATGGACACAAACAGTATGAGTAGTTAATTCGAGATTGTTAGAATTTGAAGTGACGATCGACATGCAGTTAGAACAGAATACTACTCCCTCTGTCCTAGTATAACCTTTTTGTTTCTTTTTGTTGTTTTGTTTAAGAAATAATAATAAATAATAAAAATGAAGGGTAGTTTTGAGTATCGGGAGAGAGGAAAAAGGTATATGGAGTAATGAGTGGAGTAGTGAGTGGCATTCTTTGTAATATTGTGTGAAAAGTGGGGATGAAAATTATGGGTAGTGAAGCTACTTTTTCCATTTATAGAAACAGGAAACTTATTGTGGGATGGATGAAAAAGGAAAGTGAGACACTTATAGTAGGACGGAGGGAGTATATAACAACAAAACCACTAACTAAATAATTATAACAATACGAACAAAATAATGGTAATTCATCTAATCAAACTACTATATAGTGGTACTCATATATTATTCACTCTGAGCATGTCACCTATAAAATAGTTGAAAATCCTCTTAACAAACAAACCGAGCCTTTAATCCCAAATAATTGGGGTAGGCTACATGAACCAGTAAAGAGTAATTGGCTCAAGATGATGTGAGAAAAAGTTTTACGTTGGCTGTCACATGCCCACCCCAACCCTCCTTTTTCCTGGCCTGGGACAGGTAGCCCCTGGCGGAGTTAAAAAAGTTGAAAATCCTTTATTTTGCAAATTATGTCAACATTGTTAATCTTAATAGTAACACATTTTAAGCCTCACCGTAGATTCTTTTGTTTTAAACTTGTTCTTAAGGTTTATTTGGATCCACTAGTTTTGCTTGTACTTCTTCATATGTTTGCAATTTTTGCGTACTGGTGTAAATTGTGTGGGTTTGTGTGTTTGGGGTGGGGGAGGGGACTTTTCCTGCCCCTCCTAGTGTTCTGCTACAGTGCTGAGTTCCTCAGTTTCCTTATGGCCTTATGGTTGTAATTTTTCTGTATTTTAGCTGCTTCTGGGATGTGCCAAAGTAAGAGGTGGTTACTATAAGGCAATGGAACTTGTTCGGGAAATTAAATCCAGGGGGTTGCATATGGATATTGTACTTTATGGAACACTTATATCAGTTTGTGCTACAAACAATCAATGTGAAGAAGCAGAGAAGTACTTTGATGAGATGAAAAGTGAAGGTCATTCACCTAATGTGTTTCACTACAGCTCTTTGCTAAATGCATATGCTGTTGATGGAAACCATGAAAAGGCTGATGAGTTGATTCAAGAAATGAGATCTGTAGGGTTAACTTTGAACAAGGTATGCTTTTAAGCCTTTTATCTATAGATGCAACCTTGTCCATTTGAACACTGCTAATGTCAGTTACCACAAACCATAATTCTGTGAATATGGCTGATTTCAATGTGATTGACCTATCAAAACTCTATGAGGTACTTTCATACAACATGTTGGCTTTTGGTGTAGAACAGGAAAGGAAAAGGAAACTAAGTGGTATTAACAAGTAAAACACAAAGTATTATAATTAGAATTCAGAAAATATGTATTCTTCCTGTTTCCCTCACTAAGTTATAGGGCCAAACATTGTCCTATTTCTGATTAACATGCATGGAAGTAGCAAAACTCTGTAGATCACTATAATGGGGTGTAACATTGTCCTATTTCTGATTAACATGCATGGAAGTAGCAAAACTCTGTAGATCACTATAATGGGGTGTTTGTGGTTGCTTTTTGCATTTTAGAAGTGATTAAAATATTGATATTGTAAGAAAATTACTTGTAACCAAGATGTTGAGAGTAAAATTGCTTTAAACCAAAAGCAGGTAAAAGTAAGTTAGAGACTGCTTCTGCTTTTAGCCAAAAACTACTCTTTTTCAAAAGCAGTTAGAAGCAGGAACATTATAAAACCACTCATTTCAGCTTTTAGAAGTCAAAAGTAAGCGAAAGCATTTAATACAAACAATCCCTTAATCTCTGGAGTTAACTCATGCTCATTATTTGTACTTCCATACTTGTTTCTATAATTATAAAAGATCAGGCAAAAAAGAGACCATGTACATAAAATGAAGACTTCAAATTTCCTAGGATTCTTAAAATCCATTATTTCTTTTTAATTTTGAACATGATAGATTTACCTACCTGAGGAATGGGCTCTTAGACTTGTACATTGGTGATATATTATGATTGTTATAAATCTACTCACATGGTTGAAGAGAGTGAACAAGCTCTGCTGTTGTTAGCAGCTTGCAATGCAATGGATTGAATTTCTTTGTCATTTTATAGGGCTAAGGCTTCAGTTGTTCTCTTTCTTTCTTTTTTTTTAGTGGTCATGTGACATTGAGCTGCCTTCTTTACTAAATCTTCCCAATTTCTTATCCCCCTCTTAAGGGTTCCGTGGTGGAAATAATTTTGTAACATCATAATGTGAATATTATATGATTCAGATATCAGAAACTCTGGATAAACATATAACATGCATTTTTGAATAAAAGAAAAATAATAGACTACTCTGGACAAAGGTATGGAATCAAAACAATTTCATGGCTATTTCATGTTTGAATATAGACTACTTGTTCTCGTCCATCACTTTTCCCTCCATTGTTTCTTAAGATTCAGTACCTATTAGTTTAGTGAGTGACAACGCGTCTACTTAATATAGCTTGTAAATGTACGATTCTCATCGTTTTAAGTTGATACACTAATTGTTCTTACTACTTCAAATCTTAGTCACCAAGTTGATTGTGAACATACTTTTTTTCAGGTTATTCTAACAACTCTGCTGAAAGTATATGTTAAAAGTGGCTTGTTTGAAAAATCAAGAGAACTACTGGATGAGCTGCAATCTCTAGGTTATGCTGAAGATGAGGTGACCAAGGATCTCCTTTGTGCATCTATTTAATATTTTTTGCTAAAATTCAAATTGATGTGCATGTGAGTGTGACGTGTATATGCACACAACCACATATGAGAGTTCATTTGCCTTTGGCTACCTTGTCCTATTTCTGCATTTTAAATGATATGTGGTAATATGTAGTTTATGCTTCTCTCTGCCATTGCTGAGATATAAAAGATGATAATTTATTTAAATGGAACTTGATATTTAGTGTTTATGCTTGCAATACTACAGAGAGTTGTACAAGGAATCATACATATATGTATTGCATTTAGCAACTGCATTTAAATTCCATGAAGCTGAAATCTTTCAATTATAGAAAATTTGTAGTTGCCAAGTGTTTGAAACTTAACATTAATCTTATGTACCTCTGGTTTGAAATTAAAGGCCAGTTTCCATTGTGGACGACCAATGAGTTTGACTAAAATGTTATAGTTATTTATGGAAATGTTCTCATTAAACTGAAGAACCACTTAAGTTCTGAAATTTGTATAGAATAAAATATGTAAAATCAATATTGCAATCTAGTCATATATCCTAAGTTTACTTAAGTTGTTGACAGTTGGGCTTTCTATTGTGGGAGATAGGCATAAAATGGTTGTGCTAAGTGTTTGAATTTTGAATATGTGATATAAGCAAGTAGCTATGGCGTATGTTACTTTGTTTTAATGATATACATTTTCTAAATCCTGTAAAAATGAAATATGCTCCCTGACATAAAAATATAAGATCAAGAAAGAAAACATCTACAAATTAAAATAAAATTAATACAAAACTTCTTAAGTGATTCTGGAATGTCCGCTAATATCAAATGATATAGTATGCTACCACACAGCCCAGAATCACTTATATTTATCCATGTGTCCAAACTCCAATCTTGTTCATACGCCAACTTGGCCTGTCACCACTAGGAATATTGCTGCATCAGATGTATCAGAGGAAACAATATGCTTTTGGTTCATACAGGTCTATTAATTCTAGCTCCCTTTTAATATTTTCTGTATATTAGAGGACTTACGGTTTTATGATCAAATTGTTCTAGTTTCTTCAGCTCCACTGGACTTATCTAATCCCCATTCTCTGCAGATGCCATACTGTTTACTGATGGATGGCCTTGCAAAATCTGGGAATATTATGGAAGCTAAATTGATTTTTGATGAAATGAGACAAAAAAATGTGAAAAATGGTACGTTTAGTTGAAATTCAAGTGTTTTAGACCGAGAATTTGTGCGTATATTTTTTTAGCAGTAAGATGTAATAGGGTTTCATTCTATTTGATCTGATAAAACATTTGTGGTTTTCTCTGTATCGTATTTCTTTTAGTTTGAAAATGAGTGTATACATTCATTCCTTTATTTATTTATCCATCCGCTTTATCACATTATTTTTCAGTATGAACTTCGTAGGAGTTAATTGTTGTAGTAATTATAATCTTTGATCAAATTGTGTGTAGACGGTTACTCCTACAGTATTTTGATCTCAGCTCTGTGCCGTGCCAGACTAGTTGAAGAAGCAAAGCATTTGGCTGGTGAATTTGAGACGAAGTATGACAAGTATGATGTGGTTATTTTGAATACAATGCTCTGTGCCTATTGTAGATCGGGAGAAATGGAGAATGTAATGAAGATAATGAAGAAAATGGATGAGTCATCAATTAATCCTGATTGGAGCACTTTTAAAATTTTAATAAAATATTTTTGCAAGGAGCAGTTGTATTTACTTGCCTATCATACAATGGAGGATATGCACAGGAAAGGTCACCAGCCTCAAGAGGTAAACAGTTGGATAGATTAATGCATGAAGATGCAAATTTCCTGAGCCTGATACTCATCTTCATTCACTTAGTTTTTTGCTGGAGACTATTTAATTGATAATTTAACATGATGTTTATCCTTTAATATAGATTCTTGTATTCCTAGGGGTCTAAAAATGGATAAAACATGAAGAGGCTGATTTCTATTTTTATATGTTTTCCGGCTACATTGTCTGCCTGGAAAATTAGGTACTTAGTATGGTCTTTTTTCAATAAATTCATGAATTTTCTCTCTTTGTTCTCTATATTTTTGGCAGTAACTAATATTTCATATTGATTGATAAATAATAGAGTAAACTATTTGAAATTCATAATGATACGAGCTCATTATATAATTGGCGTTAGAGAAGGATATCACTTTATCTATTTTCTGAGTGATTTAGTAAATATCAAATCCAAAGTCATTTGAAATCCTTCCTCCAAATCTTTCCTTAAATCCAAATCTTTTTAATCCAAATGCAACCTAAATGAAGTTTGTTTCCTCTATTCTGTTTGTTTGGGGAAAAAGGTGTTTACAGCATGATAAGCAATAGTAGAGTACAATTATTTAACCTGTCATCTTTGAGAAGAATTCTTCACGAGGCATGACTACTTAGCAACTATTATCCTTGGTGGATCTTCTAAATTATTGATATTAAATCTTGAGTTTAAATAGATCAATATCTTTCTATTTTATGTTAAAACAGCCAATGCATTTTTTGTCATGTTTCTTCCCTTGCTATTTCCACTGTTCTTCTCATCTTGTCCTACCTCTTGGTTGACATAGTCAATCCTTGGATGACATCCATTTTTGTGAGATGCCGTAAAGATGGTGAAACAGATTCTGGTTATTAGGGCAGGACATGTTAATACAAGTACAGACACACTGAATTTGCCCACAAGTTCGTTAATGTTATTTCCTTATGCAGGATCTCGCTGTCTCTTTGATGAATCTTCTTGGTAGATCTGGGGCATATTCTGAAGCTTTTTCGGTGTACAACATGCTGAAATATAGCAAGCGAACGATAAATAAGGCTCTTCATGAAAAGATTTTACATACTTTGCTTGCAGGTGGACTTCTTAAAGATGCATATGTAGTGTTCAAGGTCTGAATTCTCTCGCAAGTATCTTCAATATAGTTATGACCCCTTATGCTCTATATGTTTATTAGCCCTCAAATTTCTTCAGGACAATGCAGAGTTGATCTCTGAGCCAGCTATTAAGAAGTTTGCTACCTCCTTTATGAGAAATGGCAACATAAACTTGATTAATGATGTGATCAAGTCTATCCACAATTCTTACTACAAGATTGATCAGGTATTCTTTATTGAGTTATTGTCCATAAAGTTAATACATCTTCCTTCAATCACATTGATCGTCTGTATTTTAAATAAGAAACATTATCAGTCTCTGTTTATCCCTGTCTCTGCCTATTTCACTTTTACCGTATCGACACTTTTTTAGATTCAAGATTCAGTTATATCTCGTTGTGTGTTTCAGGACATATTTCATATGGCAATTTCTCGTTACATTGAGCAACCAGAAAAGAAAGACCTGCTTCTTCATTTGCTACAGTGGATGCCTGGTCAAGGCTATGCTGTTGATTCAACTACAAGGGAATTGATACTCAACTTTTCCCACTTGCTTGGGCACCATTCAACTGAAGAATTATTATCGAAGCATCATACAGTGTATAAGACAAATAAATTGCGTGAAGGGAAAAGGGTATGAAGATCAAGTTGTGGTATTTTCAGGTATGCATTATTTTACCGTTGCTTATTTTAGATGAAAAGTTTAGTTAATTAGTGACACCATGAGGTTTAGTTCTCAAGCCAAACCTTCAAATCGGATTCACAAGTAGGGGTGAGCAGAAAAATGGATTATCTTATTTCGGTTTTCGGTTCGGTTAGTAGTCAACTAGTCGGTATAACCAAATAAATGAAAAGAGAGAGCTACAAATAAAAAATATGCAAAAAAAATATTTTTCACCGAATTAACCGACCTCATTAACTCGGTTAGGTTTCGGTTTTATATACACATGATGCGGTCGATTCAGTTCACCGGCTTCGGTTGATAAAATGACTAAAACTGACGGAATTAACTAAATGTCACCCCTACTCAAAAGATAGCAATGTGATGACTGCAGCTCCTTTTTTTGTGTCTTGTCCTTACTTCCTTGTATTTGTTGAACCGTAACTATAGGTACTCAGCTACTCACACTTATTAGAAGTGATACAGAGTCCTCCAAGAGGATGTGCTGTTCAATAATTTATAGTTGGAAAAGAAATGGCTCATATTGCAATGAATTGACTTGTGGTCAGAAATGTGACGTCCGATGTTTTCCTCATGCACACTAGGGCCTTGGTCTCAGATGTATATTGATTCGATGCTGAATCTGCACAAGGTACAATTTTCTCATACAAGAAGTAACTTAAGAATTACTATTGGAGAAATAGAACACCTCTTTCTAGGCTTCTGAATTTCTGGTGTAATGCAAGTAGGATGATACTGTTATTTATATAATAACTTATCTCAGTGCTATTATTTCTGAATGCTCCAACTTCTTGAAATGATTTAAAGTTAAAACCATTCTCTTCATGTTAATTTTGAGGAATGATACTGGTCATGCTGTGAGGCTCTTTGCTTGTGTAAGTAATCTACTGGAAGATATTTTTGGTGGAGTGGGTGTTTCCTCTTGCTCTTTCACAAGTTAAAACCACACGGTTTTCACATTATATCACACTTGTTACGTCTGGATTTTCAGGACCACAGCGATCTCAGTCATAGCATTCATTTATTGACATGAAAGACTTTTATATCTTTTTTCCAGTTGGAATGTTATGCAATTAGGTTCTTATATGAAGAAAACATGGGTTTTGATAACTGACAAAACTAAGCAGAGTGCAGTTTCTAATTTGTTAAGTTCAATAATTTATCAGCATTGATGTGTTGTGACTTATCCATAGAAACTGGTGATACAAGTTCCATTCTATACTATGTGGTGATTAATTTGGTATGTCATACATTAGCTTGATTAGCCTTTCCTTGTCTATAAACCCGAGCAGGACCTTATAGATGCCTTGGATCATAACCCCATTATAGCATTTCAATGGACAAAAACATACCTAATGCAAATTTTATTAGTTGTTCTATTGTTGACGTATGATTTTCACTGAGGTACATGACCGTGAATTGCTTCTGTAGGATATTTTGGATGCTGTGGCAAAGGAACCAGAAGAACATCCAACAGCCTTAGATCACTGCAAGTGACTATCAAGAAAAGTCGTACTCTTGATCCTGACTTCTTGTACCAAAAGATACACAATAAGACCAGGTCTTAGTTCAATCAATCATTTGCAATCTTCAACAGGTGCTGAAACTACCATGAGATGTTGTTCTTAATTAGAAGTTTAAAACTGTGTACTATTTGTTTATGATCTTTAAAAAGAATTATCGATCGATTATTACTTTCTGTGAAGATATGGTGGAACTTGAAAGCTTGTATTAGATGTAAATGTAAAGCAGCAATGAAATAATGAGAAATATACATTCCTATGTATCATCTAATGATCAGCAATATCTGGTATCTCTTTTGGGTAAGAATATATATCATCTGACCATGCGCTTCTCATATTGGGATCAAGTTGTGAAATGCATTCCCAAACTGCACTGTTACA